>JNEY01000224.1:0-10255 GCA_020875895.1 Aphelenchus avenae
TTTTTGCGACCGACGACTTGGCACAGTTGTCAGAAGGACGGGTGATATGTTGTCAGGACAAAGGTAAATTCGATCGCTCGCGTGCAAGTTCACAGAATGGCATGCCGCATGTATAGCACAGAGCAGACATTCTAGAGCAAAATTGTACAATCGTATCGGCGTGCGAATCTCGCCTGCAAGAATGTGAAGAACATCTTTCAAACCTCTCTGAAAAGTGGATTTCGGATGAGAGCGCGGACAAGCGGAAGACAAGGCAACGTCAGATATGTCCTACGTGCGAAAACGAATCCGTTAGTCCGACGTCTTTATGACGTCATCATCTAATAAAACTTTTTCAGTGCGCTAAGTGCCAGGCAAGACTGAAAAGTCGAGCATATGCGAGTAAAAGCCGAGCGAATAAAGACGACAACCTAAGGAAGTGTCACCAGCTGCTACGGTGGGCAATCGATGAACTCAACAAGCAACGAGGCCAGCTACACTGTCTTCGAAATCAGCTGAAGGAATTGATGCCTCAGCTACATCGTCGCTACTCTGATCAAGAACTTAACCTATCTATGCCTAACCCGAACGTGACTTCGGCTGAAATTTGTGGACAAGAAATGCCTTCAGCCGCTGGTAAGCTCAGCGTCCGGTCGTGAGTTATCCTGAATTCCCGAAATCCCTCATTTTATTTGGGATTCTGAGCCGGATTAATCCAAAGCTTGCTCCTACAAAAAAGTAACGTCACCTACCGTTTAATGCTGGGATTCAGACACTGATTTCCGAATTCTGAAGTCGTCAGTTTTCATCGGCGTTCTGAATTGAAGGTCTAATGCCATTCAGGATACCTATCTGAGTGGGAATTTCTTGACATGCTCGTTCAGCATCAATTTATTTTTATGGTCATACTGGAATACTCGGAATGTTTTTTTTTTCCGGCGGGGGCGTCCTAAATGGAAGACCCATTGATTTTTATTGTTTTTTTTTGCTTTTTACAGGAGAAAGTAACCGGTTGAACACAGTTTACGGTATGTGGCCAGAGACTCGAGAGGACGCGCTACGTTTGGAACAACTTGGCTGGCACGAGCCACAGTGGCCGCGGATGCGGGTTGGGGCAGCTAGTCCGTCGATGGCCGTGCCGTATCACCAATCCTGCGCTGACGATCAACATGCGCCAACGGGATGGGAGCTAGATATGAGTACTGCGCACGAATACGTCATGGCCGAAGAGGCTGACGCGTCAATAACGCTATCATTCGACGCTCCGTTGCAAGTGGGTTACGTGCTCTCCGATACCAACGCCCTCTCGATTGCCCATGAAGTGCACGAAGTCGAGTCGCTTTTGTCTCTGTTCAAGGTCGAGGACGACGACATAATACCACCCCAAACGAGAAGTCCGGGCTGTATACGCTTCGCTCTAAGTTGCGTTTTAGTCGGAATGCGGAGTACAACTGTACCAAAAGAGCATCCTACGCATGGGCTAACATCGAACAAAGACGCTCAGGTCTACGAATTAGCGGAGGGTAAGGTACCACCCGATTACTTTTCGTGCTGGTTAGAGACGTAACAGAGGCACGTTTTAACGGCGTCATATCGCTTTTTTGCGTAAAACTGTTTATGCCATATCGTAGAGGAGGAGATCTGACTACGAGGCGATCATGGGACTGGAGAGGGGGGGGAGAGGGCTGCAATATATCGATGTGAGTTATAACTCATAGCTCACATCGATTAAGTCTTCTTTAACCCGCGCTTAGAAGAGCCTGACAGTGACTACGACACAATTTCGTTGGGATCGGAAGCGTCTTGGTTACACGTGCCGCACATGCATAGCCTCAGAAGCACGGCATCAATGGTGAATCGCGTTCGCAGTGCTTCGATAAGTCGGACAACATCGCAAATTTCATTAAAGGACGACCAGGTATTGTATCAGAAAAATCGTTGTAACTATTAAAATATGTAGAGCTCTTTCAAGTGTTAGGTATCTCAATTCATTTTAGGGTAAGCAGGAAGGGATGCAAGTCGTCAGCGAGGAGAGTCCTTGGACTCTCTCGGGTGACGAGTCCGGCGACTTGAACAGTGAGCTTAACAGGTCTGGACAAAAAACTACCGTACTGAACCTTGCATGCTATAGCCACGAGATTTTAGTGCCTTGCTGGAACTCGAGAAACAGTTCTACATTGACCACGATTTGATTCATATTTCACGACACGCCATTGGCTTCGGCGCTTTTGCGACTATCTTCAAGGGAACTTTGTTGCCGCAGAAGCTGGAGTCACGGCTTCACACGGTAACCGATCAATCGGTGCGCGAAGTTGCGGTTAAAATTCGTCGCAGACGTTACACGACGAGTGAAGGCAGGTCAGGCTTTTACCTGTTTTTCAAAAATTTATTTTAAAACCACTTACAAGGTTCGGAGCAAAGTACTTATACTTTTTGACACTGTTTCCCAGAGGTGATCATTTTTAAACGGTTAGCTTTCGGCAAGAACATAGGCTTCGGTCCGTAGGTGCAACTTGCGTGCTGAACCTGGGCCACAATGTTTATTAATGGATTCGTCCGTACGCACGTCTGCCACAGGGCGAGTTTTTGCCTTCAGACTTGACTACGATGCGCTTCGAGAAATGAGAATAATGCACGACGTCGGCCCAAATAAGCATCTTGTTGAGCTCATAGGATATTGCTATCAGGATGACGAACCTGCCTTGGTTCTGGAATACTGCGAACCAGGAGATCTACGCACGTATCTAATTCTACACCTACGGGATTGCAAAACCGCAGTTGAGCATGTTCGTAGTTTAGTTAAACAGCTGCTTGAACCTCCTTATAGGTAACGGAACCGCTGCAGCGCCATCCTCACGTGAACACGCAACTCTCGCTGCTCGACTTGATCTTGTTCTGTCGACAAATCAGCGACGGAATGGTGAACTTTTTTCTCGGTAACGATCAGTGCCAAATTTTTAGAACTACCTATCCTCACGAGGCTTTATTCACCGGCTACTTAATGCCCAAAGCATTCTGCTAACTTCTGACATGAACGTCAAAATAGGAACCTTCACTCACTGCATTCGATCAAGCGCCGATGTTTACAACGAAACTGATGACAAATATCCCTTGTTCGCAGCGCATTCTGCACCTGAGGTGTTAAATTCCATGCAGTTCAGCACGAAAAGTGATGTGTAAGTGACTTTGATCGTCTTGGTGTCCGAGCTTGGGCTATATGACACTTTGCGCATTTGGTTTTCAGGTGGTCTTTTGGAATCGTACTCTACGAGATTTTCGCAGTAGGGAAGACACCTTACAGTGACGTAGGGCCACGCAGTGAGAACCACCTCATGCAGTGGTTAGCAGAAGGAAATCGACTTGAACAGCCAGAACTTTGCCCAGCTGGCATGTAAGTCGTGATTGCTAGCCATACGGGACCTTGCGCCAGAAAAGGGCCTAACGGTTTTCGCTACAACGGTACGATGATGCCCTAGATATCAACTTATGCTGGCCTGTTGGCGACAAGAAAGACTCGAACGGCCTGACTTCGAGGAGATTCATCATTATTTCGCAGGCTACATGGAGCAAATGTGCAGGCCCACCACGGAGTCCGAAACGCTGTCTGATCTCGCCACCGCCTCATATTCGATGAGGAGAAGGCAAGCGCCAACACAGCAATAGGACATCCTGTTCCATCCTGATCTAAGATCCATCAAGAGACATTCGAAAGACGGCCGTCTTTTAACCCAAATACGCAAACAACTTTTGTCGTGATCAAGGCAGACCTAATCACGTCATGTAATATTTTCGTTTGTTATCTGCTTGTTCTACAAAGCATACCTAAGTGCACGCCTAATAAACTTATTCGTTATTACCGAATATTTGGGAAGATCGCAATGCACAGACGGACTTCCATTGCCTTCGCTCGCTATTATTAAAGCAAAACTATTGTCATTCGCATTTGGACGAGTAGGCTTGCCTCTTGCAAAGCGGGGGCGGGGGGATATCCCATGCAAAAGGAATATCCCTCAGAGGGTTGTGCATCAGGGGTGTTAAATGCCATGCAGTTCAGCATACAGCGTGATGTATAAGTGATTTGGATCGGCCTTGCATCCGAGCGTAAGACAGTTTTTCATGGGCCCGTCTTTTTTGTAAACTGAAGGTGGTCTTTCGAAGTCGTACTCTACGAAATGTTCACTGCCGAGAAGGCACCTTACAGTGATGTGAGGCTTCACAACAAGAACGGCATCGTGCCGTCGCTGGCAGAAGGAAACCGCCTTGGACAGACAGAAATTTTCCCGGCTGATATGCAAGTGGTGCTGCTGGCCTTACTTATTCCATTTCTGGTTTCATGCAACACTATGTTTGTGTCTTAGCAACGAGCTTATGTTGGCCTGATGGCGACAAGAACGCCTCGAACGGCCTGGCTTCGACGACATTCAGCGTTATCTCTCGCGCTACGTGGAACAAGCATGCAGGTTCACCGAAGTGTCTGAAACGTCGACTGCTCTAGTCAACTATTTTCCTTTAAACATGCAGGGCAGTGTTCATACTCAGTAGCAAGGCGCCTTGCTGGTCCCCAAATGAATGATACTTGCCAACATGCTTATGTCTTGGTCAATGTAGTCATTATCACTAAAGCATTCTTTTGTCCGAAAACGCTCCGTGTATCAGTGGCGTACCGAGGATCCAAATTTAGGGGAGGGACAAGGGTCTAGGGTGGGCCAAGATCTTGTCCGTCGAAGAATGCCCCTTGGTACCCCCTTACTTAGACAGATGCGGGAGCGGTGCGAAAGTGAGCGTAGAAGCACATGCGGGCTTTTCTGACGAACGGGACGGACCGAGACCTAGACCACCGGGATACCGTGTCCTGCAGTAAGATCCCAGTAGCTGTTAACTTCTGGGCCATAATTTTAGGAAGTTAGTCGGAAATAGTCGAGGTCTAGGTAAACGAAGAAAGTTTTGGGAAAAGATGCCGGAACCGGGATATTGCAAATAAATTGTCTCGAAAATGGAAAATTCCTAGCTTGTCGTAGTAGCTTCATAGTCAATCTTCATGGCAAGCACAACTCTGTTCACTCAAGCTGTCCGCAGCATGCACGCGATAGGTTATGAATGTGCCTATCATGTCACACTGCAGGGACAAGACTTGCAGTAAGTACGCAGCCAGCCTTATACCTCAAAGTTTAACGCAGCTTATTTCTATAACCGGCAGACGGAAATGCTATGCGGCTTCTTTCTGCAATCGTCAACGTTTATGTAGACGATTGCAGAATTCTTTCGTCGTTGAAAGAAGAGAGCAATTCTTTCGTCGTTGAAAAATTGCTCTCCCTCAGCGAGAAGAATGTCGGCGCTACAGTCATACTCGACGTAAAGAGACGCTCTTTCGAAGACACTATTCTAAAAGAGGTCATCATGGACGCTGAAGGTCTGTGATTTTTCCCACGTTTTCTTAGCTGTTAGCATTATTAAGATGAACGAAGATCTTAGTTAGTAAAATGCGTACGCTTAGGTGATGTCCCGGTGTTCAGAAAGGGCACATTGGCCAGCATCTACGATACAAAGAGCCCTGGACATGACGGAGCCGTTGTCATTAGCTTGTTCAAGGACAACAAGGCCTGCCCTCTCATTGCGGCCACTCAATGCTGGTTGCCGATAGACGCCCGGCGGAAAGCCGAAAAGAACGAACTCGTCATGGGTCTGCAAAGACACTTAGCCTCTTGACTCCTGCCCCGATCTTTGTCATTTCGGAGGAACGGGGAACCATCTCCTACGCGTGTGGTGGACGCCTGGAGCGGGATGTGAGCACGGAGCGTCTGTTAACTATCATCTCGGCTAGCATAGCGGTGGAGCTCGTTTGTGAGGTAGGAAGCGCCTACCCTACTAAGTGGATTGCCTTTATTCCAAAAAAAGTTTTTCTTTACATGGACCGTTTATCGTGGTTTAGGACGAGCCAATAAGAGCGCAATCACTGATGGATCCTGCGACGATGAAGCAGCTAGCCTCGAATCTGCGCATCCTTCCACACAGTTTCGCGACGCTTTCGAGCGGAAAGCTCTGGTACACCTGCCGCTACAAGGAGACACACATGCAACTTCACCAAGGCTTTCCGCGAAAACTGTTTTTACCGGACTGCGACGACGACGCTCCGGTAGCACCGGTCGACACGGACGTGCTCGACTTCATCGAAAACAGCGACATGCGTGGCTTAGAGTTACTTCAAACAAACCCTTCCATGCGCTGCTACGTGGTGGAACGCTGCGGCGTCCGTCTCGGTGGTTACTTTGCACACTTCGACAGCGATCGATCTGCGATGGTACTGCACCATCCGTTCATTATAAGTCGATACCTCCTGGACGGCACTTTTGCGGCGTTCGTGTCGCATCAGTGTGCTGCTCACAATTACAATTACGATCGCGTCGAGTTCTACCTTCCGCCGCAGCTCATTGAGCCATTCGGAGCGGTAATTTCTCTGGCTAACGCTCAGCACGACGGCACAATGCGCGATCCTTTTGCGGCTGCGTGCGGCGCCATTGGCTTCTCATGCTCCATGGCCGACCTGCGACGAGTTTACGACCACTACGACGCCATTATGCCCGCCTAATCGGACAGTCCAACCGCTAGAGTAGGGATCGGCAGTCGAGCCGATGAGACGGGCCGAGAAGCCGACCCGAGCCGATATTCTCGGCTTGGGGGTGTCAGCTCAACTCCAGTTCTCGGATCGGTAGGAGTGGGGCCTCGTCATAGCCGATATTTTTCCGTTTTCTTGATATTTTTGGGGACGAAAAGGCCGACTTTTTGCCGTTTTTTTCGGTATTGGCGCCATTTTTTGTCGAAGTTTTTTCCGCCTTTGGAACTCTTTTCTCGGGCCGAGAAATTAGTAAGACGAGAAGCTCGGCTTGGATCCTCGGCTCGGAATTGGTCCCGGGGGGGGGGGGGGGTGTCATGCCCGATCCCTAACCTGTAGCGCCCTGTTGCAGCCGTCTTCACCGGTCCACATGTATTATTTGTATCTCCGAATGCGCCTGACTGTTGCTCTCTTTGTTGCACAAGGGAATCAATAAACACGAATAGGTAGTCGGAGAAATCTATACCAGGTCACATGCACAACTTAGGAACCACTAGTAAAGTGCGCGATGATCACGAAGGATGAGTGACCGCCCGTGAACACGCCCGTTATAGGCCCTGTGTGGTACATTTGCTGGACAAAATATTTTCAGGAATGTTCGGCATGGATTCTTCCATTTGCAAAAATGCCGTTGTTTCATAAACGTTGTAATCTTTCTGAAAAAATGAAATACTCATGAAAACCAAGTTGTGCATTAACTGGGAAAACAATTTGTGGATCCCTCCATGCTTCATAGATAGTATCTGCCTGCAGTACGGTACGGAATACGGCGCCGTACTGGGGGTCCTGCCGTACCGTACTCCGTACCGTACCAGTACGGTACGGTACGGCAACCCGTACTGACGCATAGCCGTACCGTACTCCGTGCCGTACACTACGGTACGCAGTACGGTACGGTACGGAATACGGTACGGCCGACTAAGTATAATAGATACCATATTTCGCTAAGTAGCCAACAAATATTTTTATTATTTACATTTTTATTGCTCTGCGGGACGTCTTTCACCGTAGGTGCAAGGGTAAATTTATTCACGGAAACAGTACAAGGTGACCGCATTTGCTGTTGAATGGGGATTCCGACTTGGCCTCAGCTGTTGGTGCCTCGGTGTAGATACCAGCAAAGTACTGGTAGGCGAGCTCGTACCACACGAACCGCCTTGCACATTTCACAGCCACCATTGCACTAAGTGCACCGGGTCCGACAAGTTCCTGCGACATTTTGCGGCTCACTTCTTCGATGCGCTTGCAGAGATCGGAATCCTCCGACTCGCTAAACTACGTTTGCAATGAACTCCTGACTGAATCCATGACTACCTGAAGTACTTTTGCATCGTCGCATTCTTCTTGGGAATCCAACTCGGTTCTAGCTCTTCTCGGAGAGAAACGACGTAGTTTACGTTCTTAAACTGCCCGCTTAAAACAGGCTTCGACGCCTTCACGCAGTGGTCAGTTGGGTCAAAAGAAGGCGAGTAGAGGAGAACGTCGTACGTGTATCTGGCAAGCTAGCGTGCTGATCATGTGCCCTCTATTGGTCGCTTACCCTTCGCTCGATCGACGGCTGGAAGCCAAAATGTTAGCAAGGCCCGCCTGAATCTTCTGATATACATTCTTGTAGCGATTTAGATCATTCTCCGATGATGGATACGGGACTACGTCGGTTCTAATAGCGCCTTCGACCGCTGTTTTTGCTTGATTCATCCACTCGAACGGTTCCGGAGCACCGTTGTTTCGAAATGTTGTCGACTCTGTTCGAAATTCTGAACGGGAAGCAGTCTGAGTCGGAATGACATTGGAAGTACCAACCAAACTTTGTCTGTGTACTTGATGTACGCCATGTTATACGGTTGGTATTGCTTATATGCTTACAAAAGACGCCCGCAGCAAGTAAATTTAAGCAAATATTTGCGAACATCGTGACCATTTTGTGTTGCGGCGCATAGCTTCATGCCGTTGTAAATGCAATCGGGTGTTTATGCAGTATTCGCAACGTAAAACCGTCGGAATCTCAATACCAAGACACCCCTGTTAATGTGGAGGCGTACCTGTAGTCGGCTGGGTCGTAGGCGCCTCCTCGAAGAGAGAGCGGGATTCCTAGCCAGTCTCTTATGTCGTCGACCTTTCTTGTCACCCACTCTTTTCGACGTGTGCGTTCCATTACGTCAGCTTGCCTCCCATTTTTATCGAACGACAGACAAAGCCCATGAAGTACTGTCTGGAGAACCTCTGATGCCCAGTTGTGATCGGTGAAACCTACGTCCTGGTAAAGAAACTCGGCAGGGTCACCGGCAAAGCGCTCGTAAACGGATGCGCTGTACTTGTTGTAGCGGATGACGAAGTTTTGAAGACATCTGAAAGCTTACATGCTGGTTTTTTAGTTGTTCTGTGTATCGCAGATATTTTACCTGTTGGAAGTGTCCCCGGTGAAGTTAAATTTGTTTGCATATTTTTCCCAGGCCGACTGCAAGGCCGCAGGTTTGCCCACGCTTGCGTTCGTTTCGCAGCTTGGCCCCATAACATTGGTGAGGAACTAAATCATACGCACTGACTAGAACCATGCAACAACCTGCAACTTACATTCATGATGACGTCCGGCGGCGGTGAATCTTTTTCGTTGACAATTCATGCCGCAAGTCCGCGACAGCGCTTGCGAAGATCAGTTTTGTAAAGGTTTCTACTTTTTATTAACGCGGCAGCAAGCTTTTCCTCGATGTCATATTGTAAGTAGCCGTAAAACTCCCACGTGCGTTAGAACATTCTCTAAGATGCATGCTGCTTAGCGTACCCACGAATCCGTACAGCGGTGCAATGCCGCTTTCTGTTTCAACTACCTTAGCGTAGGCATCCATCAAGTAGCTTTCTTCCATACCCCGTGAGGGAATAAAGCTCTCGAAGAATTCGTAGTGCTCCCGATTTTTGTAAGTTTGGTAATCAGGCTCCAAGAAGTCAGCAAGCTCTTTGCTGAATCTTGACGAGTTCATGTTAACGTATATATCGCAGAATGAGCAGCACATGGAGCAGCAGCAGCAACGACTTTCACCATGGAGCAGCACAGATGCAATGGGAGTCGGGAAGAGCAAGATTGTTCGTGATGAATTCATTATGCCTGTCAGTAAGGAGCACAGACAAACAAGAATCGCAGACAGCGGCATTCGACCCTACGTTAATTTATTTCAACGGTCACTGATAAAATTTGTCTTTCAAGGGTTTTTTAAATTCTTCAAGAGCGCCCAAAATTAGTTGTAGCTTTGGTCTTGAGGGAGCAATGCGAGATTCAATATGCAACTGCGCTGTCGAAAAAGGAATCTGTACAGTGATGGTATGCACTGCCAACCTTACTGTTGATGAGTGTGGCGGTAAGAGATGGCGGCCCATGCCGTGCCGTTGAGCCATGTTTAGGCCGGCTCCACGTCACGGCACGGCACCGAATTTTGCCGTTTTTAGGGGCCGTGGTTGCAGAAAACCTGTGATTTTTGGAATAACTTCACGACAAGATTTTCCATCTTCACCTTTCCATCACGTCACGGCCCACTGGTGGTTTATCCGCCATCTCTTGTGATTGTGTGGCGGTTTAGGGACTAGCCAGAAACTAGGTATATGGGTTTCACATGAGGGTCGGGGTTCCGATTCCGAACCCTCCAAATTGTACATGTGGGAAGGGGGGGGGGG
>JNEY01000224.1:66310-121563 GCA_020875895.1 Aphelenchus avenae
ACGGACAATACAATGATCACTGCTCTTTCTCCTTAAGTACACTAACGGGCGTTGTCAAATAATCGAATACTCGACGCATTACACGCCAAAAGACATAGGCTAAGGCAATCAAGATCGCTAAAAGCGGTACGTAGATGTCCAGGTTGTGGAACGCAATGAAGCTCAAATTGCGTCCCTCGGACATGAGCTCAGGCAAGCGACCGTCGTTCGCTTCGAGGAAGCGCATCCATTTCGTAAGGCGTTCTTCAGCGGAGAAGGGCTTGGTTTTGATCAACTGGCGCGTTCGGCGAGCGTTCTCAGCGTAACTAAAAGTGATGTTGTAGAATAGTAATCGGTACATGGACCGCGGGATGGACACTCATGGACGTCTGAAGGAAAAAGATATCCGTCTCTAAGCTAGCTTGTATCGCTAGTATGCCGCCAGGCCTTCAGGCTAGGCACCAGAAGCTGTATCTGAGTCACTTCCGCAAGGCTTTCAGTAAGTTTAAGACAAAAAAGAAGTCGCATGACTTTTAGATTGTGATTGTGGAACATAAAAATGCGCGAGGCCATCCATAATTCTTGCCCAAGTTGTCGTTGGTCTGGCAGAGATCGAGACCCTCGATGCCTCTACGGATTACGACTTCAACGGACACGTTACCTTTTGTCCGTGAGCACCGTCTCCAGCGCATCCCGGAATTCCTCATGCGACCTGCTCAGCAGCTGCTTCTTGAATGCAATGCCCCATCCGTTGCGTTCCACGACGCGTGAGTTCCTTCGCTGCTCGGCGAAGAATCCCATGAGGACGAGCGGTACCGCATGATGAGCCGCCTCGATGATGGAGTTGTAGCCGCCGTGCGTGACGAAGGCCCGAATACGCGGATGTGCTGAAGCAGAACAGTACGAAAGGGTTAAGCTGGGACCATGCCTACCGAGTACCGAAGGCTGAGGCGCCCAGCTGGTCACGTAGAGGTTCGGATACTGTTTCGACAGCGCGATGGTCGCCTGAATCATTAAGTGAACTCAGTATTTGTTGCACAGAGCCGCGAGAACACGCAGCTATTGCGTTGAAGGTAAGGGCATCAATGTCTGCTGCAGCCGTGGGTCTTATGCGGGGGGAAGGGGAGGGGGGTTACATGGGGTGCCAGCTTGTTGTGTGTTACGGTGTCGATCCCCCCTTCCGCCCGTCCCTGTCGCCCCTGTTGTCAGAGTCAGATCAGTTCCGTTTGGACTGCAATGTCCCTTGCCCTGGAACTCGGAGGCAACTTGTCCTCTTTCCGCATCACTCTAAGCTTCCAAGACAATTTCAACGGTTCTAAAGAAGGCAATGTTTTCTAAAGGGGATGCCTTGAGTACCCTGCTAGTAGAGCGCTACTTGTGCTTCTTCTGTTACCTCGTCCTCCTTGTCCACCTTCATGATGAAGTGGTAGTCGGGCAGTTCCGAGATTGCCTTTAGCATGTTGCGCCTGACTACTTCGGGAAAGTAGCGGGTAGGCGTTGAGGAACCGAATGAGACGAATACGACTCCTCGCTTGCCCTTCTCCATTTCGGAAGCGAACGGCTCTTTCAGGGATTTGGCCGAATGATTAGCGAGCTCGAGGCCGCCGATGTAGACGATGTTGTGAGTCAGCGGACGTGGGAATTCGACGAATTCGTCCACGCTAACGATGGTTAGAGGGGAATCCTTCGCGAGATCGTCGAGTGCTGGGAAGTCCTTCCTAAAGTCGCTAGTTTTACTTACGATGGACACAGGAAAATAGATAGAATGTCGTTTATAACTGCGGCCATTAGTAACTTCACCGGAAACAGTTTAAAAAATAATGAAATTCGTATTCGACATTCGGCGTGTACTTTAAATTTATCATCATTTTCCACTCAAAACATACCCGAAATGCCTGCGAAACACCTCCGTCTCCTCTCGAACGCCACGTTGGAAGGTGTACGTATTTGCTAAGGTGAACATCAAGTTGCCGACGCGCTCCGTGTAGGTCATCTTGTCGGAATACTCAGCGTCGACGACTGCCGGCACCCAGCTCGGTTGAGGTGGAAGGCCCAACGAGGAACTCATGTACTCGACGATGGCGCAGCTGAATGGTGGTGGTGGTAATGGTAAGGTGGTACCTAATACCGTAAATGATTTCCGTAGAGCTAATACCCTCGAAGTCTAGTTATGCGGATGATTTCCCGGGGAAAATGACAATAGCGATAAAAATAGCCGGGAGAAATAAAGGAATAAGCAGGAAAAAGCCTGTACTTTCATGCTGTTCCGCTAGAAGCTATTGCTTGAAAAAAGGTACCTAGTTCCTTCGCGATACTAGGACCAGGTTTTCCTTTGGATCGACGATGTTTCATACCTTGAAAGCCAAACGTGCGTCTTAATGCCTAGCAGCTTGGCATAGCCGGTGCCGCACAGAGACAACTGTTCGCTAATCATCACATCGTATTTCTCCGCCTTCAGCATCTCGATAACGTCCCTGCGCTGGATAAATGCTAGAAATCTACGTGGTTTCCGCGACGAATGAAGTGAGTTTACCCTCGCAACCGCCGTTCAGATACCTCCGGAACTCGGTCACGAAATTGTAGACGAAGAAGAGCCGGTACCAGAAGCTGCTCTCCGAAAATGAGTTTTGAACGAGCCACCCGAACTTCTCGTCCTCCGACTCCACTTTGACGAAAGGTCCTCTGATATGCAGTCGACGCGCATGATGAGCGGTAACGATCACATCCGGCGGCAAGTCGTACTCGACCTCGAGTAGCGTCTGAAAGACTCCGTGTAACTGAAGAGTTTGGACAGCGGTCGGCAATTTTTGAAAGGGGATCGAGAATTGAGAATTTGACAACAAGACCAATTTGAACGATTCGTTTCGACATGTGCATTTCTGCTTATTTCATATGCTTCTAGGCCTAGATTCGCAATCTGAAACTGCATAAAATACCTATAGGTCGTTTACTGGAATCGGAAATGAGAATGTCCAAAATAGTAAAATGCCCTGAGAACAAGTTTTTATGCTGTAGGCCCAGAATCGCAATCGGACTCCGCATCGTACGTTAGCTATTTGTTTGGAATCGGATCGTTTTTAAACCATGGAATCGAATCGGTACGGGATCACACAAATCTGATGAGCCCAGTCCTGGCATACAGGTAGCTCAGGTCTACGTCAATAACGAAGATAACGAACGGGCTCTGGCTCTTACCACGTTGTGCCCGTCCTTAGCGAGCGCGTCCGCCACTCGACCGTTGGAGAGCATGTGGCTCTTCTGTATTGTCGGACTGAAGACGAGGATTTTGTATCCATCAACATTAACGAAGCTCAAGTACAGCAATACCAGCAAAGCTAGTCGTAGCATGTCGGCCCGTTTAGCTTCCTAGAAAACACGTAGGTAGTTCGATATGCACGCATTGTTAGTTCAACAAGTCGGAAAAGAGAGGCACGTCGGAACGAGCGCGACACTCAATGGAGTGCAGGCTAGACTGCTCTCCAAAGAACACCTGCCTTTCGTCACGAATAATGAAGTAACGAATGAAATGCGTGAACTAGCGACCCTTTATCAAAACGAGTTCCAGTAAGTGGTCAGAAAGAAGGCGCTTGATTATGAGGAAAGTGCTAATTAGATCGTAACAGGGCGTCCGCGAAATGCATTATGGAGTATACGGCCTTTGATGCGTCTGGCCCAGAAGAGACCTGTCGACCAGACACACGTGCTGAGATCAAAAAATTAAAAGGGAATGCACTTTTCTGAAGAGTAGGCGAAGTGAATTCTACAAGATGTTGGCTTCCTGGCCCCTTGCCCGGATAGACACTGTTGTGAAACGAGACATAGAGACGCGTTGGCTAAAGCAGAATGAACACCGCGGAACGTGTTTCGGTCACTTTAAATCCACAGCTCAGAGTATGTTATTTGCTGATGTTAACGTTATAAAACGCAAAGTATTAGTGTTGTAATTTGTGCTCTGAAACGGATGACGTTCGCGGACGCCCGAGGTGGTTGGACACAGAACAAAAGTTCGCGCTCACGCTCGATTCATCAACTGTCGTCGTTAGATCAAAGGGTCCATTTTCGGGAGCACCGTGAAAGTAAAGACAATTCGTTGACGTTTACTACGTGCTTATGGGCCGCTTTGGAGTCTTTGTATTGTAATATCTATTAAAGCTATTTTCCAGTAGCACAAAAAGTATTAATGCCAACTAGGACTTTGAACAGTATTTCCCGTCTAGAGCCTCCTTCAGGTTTACATTTTTGGTTTTTTTCATACAGTTATCAGGGCAACTTGCTCGACAGCTCAGCTCAGCAAATGCGGATACGGTACTGTCGTCTTTTGGCCGACAGTTCCATTACTTCTAGCTGACCGACTCTGACGACACCACTGAACCTTGTTTGTTACTTCCGCAGCGATCTTCGCAGGAAAGAAATGTTGGCTTTTAAGGAGACCATGGATGTACACGGGGGAAATAACTAAGTAAGCCTTAAGCACGTAGGCCATGAGGTTTTCTAAGACCCAGCATTCTAAATAAAGACAAAAATTCAAAGCAAGAACAATCATACTGGTTGTTTGAAAACGTTAACACTGGAAGGGAGGGAAAGCGGATACTGGACGAAAAGCGTTGAAGGCGGAACGAATTTTGCGCAAAGCGGAACCACGCCTAAACATCAAGCTCAGCAAGGGCTTGTAACGCCCACAATTACGGGTTCGAAGTCATACGCGATTGTTTTTTCCCGTCGTGCACCTGCGTAGGGCTCTGCTAATTTCGGAAAGGCGTCGCGTAAGGTACGCCTGACGGCACTGCGCCTCCCACTAATCCGCTCACTCGGCTACGTCGGTAGCTGCCATCGGCTTCAGTGCAAAGCAGCTACCGGCCCATGTCGATTCACGTCCATGAGGGGTATTTGCCCCCACATCAGGATCGTAATCATGAAATGATGCGCGAGCCGCGGGCCATTAAGCGGATGGAAAGGAAGATCATCTCGGGAATTGCGTCCACTTCGGAGCGCCTTAGCCGTCTTCACAACAGATTGAGGTTGTCGCCACTAGCCGCAAGGAAGGGATATATACGACGCTAGTCGCTTACCTTGCATGTCTCGCTTCATGCTATCATGGCACCGATGGTACGCTGATGCCTCAATAAATCAGCTCTTTTGGAATTTATTCACAAGGCCGCATTTGTATTTGGTTAAAGTGCCGATTCTTGTTTGAGTCCCTCATGATCGAGTATTTTCGTAATTGGAAAAGCAGCACTAGTGACCATCGATTCCTATTAGACCGAAATATCGGGGTCTTACTTACCTCTTCAGGAGCTATCGAACAATACCAAATTCGACGAGTAGCGGAGGTTTACCAGATATAAGGATGCGTCTTGCAGTGCCGCTTTGCCGTGATCACGGTTCGGCGTAATAAAACGACGCTATTCATGCCGCATTCTAGGCCGTTTTTAATGTAGGCTACAAGGCTTTTTTGGCTTCTGACCCTAAACCTTCAGCTTTCGGCCCATGGCAGGGGGGGGGGTCATCAAGGCACGTCACCGGACGAGGGGTGTCCACTCCACTTGTGCCATAATTCTCGCTTGTTGTCAGGAAGAGACAAGCCATTGCAGAAACAAATGTGGTCGTGAGGTGCCACTCAGCTTAGGCTTTAAGTCGTACCAAAAAGTCCCCGAGTACAAAAGACTGCATGATTTTGCGCAGCGTTTGCCTAAAAGAAGCCAAGGGTAGCAGATCTGGCGGTTCACTTAGTCCAGCAGGATGTAGGGAGTGATTAATGCTGTAGCGCCACTATGATACACTATATCTGATTGTATTCGAGCGAATAGCGTGCGCTTGCCTACTGATAAAGTGTTTTTAAAGGTTGTTTAGGACAACAAGTTAGGATGACTCTGAAGAATCCGTTTGCGAAGGGCAGCACGAAGATCAACGATGCGTGGAACTCAACGCGGAAGGCCCTCGAGAACGCTCGAACCGTGGGCGAGCGGGCGACGTCGTTCCGGCACAAGCAAGCGAACCGGGTAGGTGCCTTTGAAGACTATAGCAATGCTATTAGCATATTTGTGGTCCATCGAACGTTTTTAACAATATCTTCAGACCCGCTCAATCTCGCTGCCGGACAAGTTCTCCTTCAAGAGGAGGCAGTCGATCGCTCAAATGAGTACTCCGCGTCAGTAAGCCGATTCTAGAATCAATCGTTTCCGTCTCTTTCTTTGCACTGAAGCTTCTCTCCGCGCTTGACTCGTTTTATTTTGCTTAGTGAATACCACATTAAAGTTGACGTCGCTGAATCTCATACCCAGTCGCATGTCAGGGGGAATGGGGGCGGAGGTCCCCAGTTCAAGAACAGTAAAGACTAAAGGGGAAAATCAGGTTTTCACTGCGTTCGCATGCCGAGAGCTTTTTGGTGTTCTTCTCTTCAAGTCGCAACGTTTTGACTAATTCAGCCTTCAGCATTCAGACAGGGTTGCACAAACGTCCAGAAAAGGGAATTTTAGTTCAGCACCTTCGG
The DNA here is from genome assembly GCA_020875895.1 of Aphelenchus avenae. Classification (NCBI taxonomy): domain Eukaryota; kingdom Metazoa; phylum Nematoda; class Chromadorea; order Rhabditida; family Aphelenchidae; genus Aphelenchus; species Aphelenchus avenae. Next base: position 72,780 of record JNEY01000224.1, read on the forward strand.
CTATCCGAAAACCTTTTTTTTGCGTAAAAACTACAAATCAACAAGCGTGGACCGGCAGGAAAACAATCTCCGCTGTCAGTGGGAAAGACTGAACATAAATAACAAACAAATTTACTGAGAAATCTTTTAAAAAAGACACGGAACAAATCATTACACATAGTAAGCGAGCACCGTCAGATTAACAAGTAGAAGACACTGGAGTACTGGCTCTCAGTATAGTGGAACGCTCCATCTAGCGGTGAACGTTGGCCTCGCAGCAGCAGGACTGCCCCATGCGAGCGGCCTCGGCCAGCAGCGTCAGGTTGCGTTCCTGCAGCTGCTGAAGGTAGCGCGTGTCCTTGAGGTACTGAAATTGCACTCAGTTAAAGGGACCCATACATGGCCGGCAGAATGGGAGCAAGAAAACAGGTGCCTGAATCCTGCTGAGGGTAGGACTAGGCTCCAGTTTCGGTCTCGCTGTCGCCCATCCAGTGCAACCTGGCCTTACACTATGTCCACATAGGATTGCAGCCACAATCCTATGAAGACACCCGTCCACATTAAATTCGCCACCTCAACACCGCCGCTTGCGGTCATTGCGGCCGCAATCCTATGTGGACACCCAATGCGGTCGTATTCGGAGCCGTACGTTGCGGGGCCGCAATGCCTGTCCACATTGACCATCGCAAAGCTGTTGCCGCATTCAGTGATTTGGACCCAATTATTGGGTATGCATATGACTCTATGTGGACATCCTTTGAGACCGGAATGCGGCCGCATTCCGATGCTCTATGTGCACACCCTTTTCTGAGGTGGCGCAATGCGGCGGTTGCGGCTGCAATCCTATGTGGGCATAGTGTTCGGCGCGCCGTGCCGCGCGGGGCCAAAGCCAGCGGGCCGGCCTTGATTTTGAGACCCTTTGAACGATGTCCATGTGCATGTTGCCCATCCAAAATGGTGCATGAGCAGCGATCTTGGTTCAGCCCTAGTCGCCTACGTAATTTCCAGAGAACCTCTCCAAATTTTGACTTTGTTGTCCCTACCTGCGGCGGGCATTGTTGAGAGCAAATGGCACGGTCTGACACTGGGGCCGTGACCTTTACTAACCCTAGCCACCCATCACGCTGACTTCTACGCCTACGCCATCTGACTAGGTCGACGACAGTAGAGCCGCTATTCCGAAGAGTCCGAGAGAGATTCTCTTGCTACTTACCTCTTGCTCGAGGAAGGCCAGGCGACGGTCCTGTTCCTGCCGAGCGAGCTTCGCGTTCACGCGCCATCGGTGGACCGCGCTTGTGTTCTTCTGGCGCATCTTGCGATAGTTGGGGTCTTGCTTCACTTGCTGGGGCGTCACGCGACGGTATGCGCGCTTCTTCTTCACCGGTTCATAGTCGTGGTCGGCGGGCTCGTCCTTCGGATAGACGATCGTATCCGTCTCCGGCTTCTTGCGGTGGTGAGGGCCGACGCAGCGAAGTCCGGAAACTGCGGCAGGCTTGACGAACGTGCGCAGCGACGGCTCTTGCTTGAGGCTGGTCTAAAGCAGGAATAATTAGGTCGATTTGTGAAGCAGCAGCAGGGTGAAAATAAAAGTATATTCGTTTTCATTGACGTTAAATGCTCGACTAGTTTCGACTTCCAGTTTTCGTTTCTATACCTTCCCCTCCTATGCTGCTTCTATGCTTGCTTACCTTCTTGTCCGGGAAACAAGGAACGCCGACGCGCTTCAGACCTTTCTCGGTCGCTGGCGGCGTCGTGAATGCAGAAGCGCCCGGATGGTTGCTCAGGTCGAGCGGCGCATTACCGAAGCTCAACTGGCTGAGATCGCCTGGGAGTACGTCGAAGCTGCTTGCTGAAAGGAAGAAATACGTTCACCTTTTACCAGCGGAAATCGACTGAAACTTTAGGTTTTTTAGTCTTTTTCTGGCCATATAGCTTGTATTAATGCACGACTGCGCATAAACAACCATAACACAACCTCATTACATTAATACAACGAACCAGCGCCCCGGAAACAGGGTACTACACACCGGTGATGGGGGCTCTTTTCGGGGGGGGGGCTATATTAGAGGGTGGGGCTATATTTAATATAAGGTCTCTGATAGGGGGCTATATTAGAGGGGGGGGGGGCTCTATTAGAGGGGGGGGGGGCTATAAAAGAAGAAATACGGTACCTTCGGCCCTAGCCAAGGCGAGAGGACTGGAGAACAGGTTGCCGAATAAGTCCATTGTTGTCGTAGTCGTCCTGAACTTTGCTGTTGTCGACGTCGAGTCCAATGGCGCTATCGTCGCCCTGGATGTCGTGCATGAGCTCGAAGACATTGAAGTCCTTGCAGGCCCAGTTCTAAACGGAGGAGTGATGTACCAGTGATGGGCTTAAACTAAGGATCGACGTTCCTCGGAACCGGAACCGAGTCCAGAAAAGGAAACCGAGCCCCAGGCTAGAGTTCCAGGAATGACCGAGCATCGAGTCCGAGTCTCACTTATACAAACGCAATTTGCTGTGCAGAGCGTTCTGCAGGGAGGGTTCAGAAATACGCAACTGTTCACACTGGTTGGAACAAGACGCCGCTAGGCGCTGCCATGGGTAATTTTCAGTAAAAATGTCAAGCTTTCGCTTGCCAGCGGCGGTTCGAAATAAAACAATCGAAAAGATAAGTGTCGAGCCCGAATCTCACACCCCCAGCTTGTGCCGATCCAAGTTTCGGTAGCTCTGAAACCCCGGATAAACTCCTACGAGCATAGCTCACCTCAAAGTCGCTCGATTCGTTTGTCGAGCCGCTCGCCACGTTAAAACCGAAGCTGTGGTCGTCGGCTTGCGAAGGCACCGGCATGGTATACCCTGAAATAAGCACGTTACTTCAAATCATTTGTTTCCGTTTTAGAAAAACACCAGCCGTAACGCGCGCTTGGTGAAAATGAGTTGCGCAAAGCAGAGCTTTGAGTGGTTAGCATGTCGATGTGCCGCCGGTAAAGAAGTGAGACAGACACAGATTTTCGAACAAAATTGTGAAAAATTGCAAAGTCGCAGCCTTTCATCTTGTAAGCAAAATGAGGCTGTCTTTACACGTCCGAAGAATGCTAAGTAATCTTGAACTTTACAAGCCGACGGGCCATTAATTGTCTCAGTTCTTGTCTAGTTGCTCCAGAGACACTTTCCTAGCTAACCTCAACGGCACACGCGCTTACACAAGTAAACGTCTGACGCATTTTGGAGATGAAAAATAGGTGGACGGACGCGACTGCAAGTCGACAGCGATCGATACCTCTGGCCGCCATCAGGCGCACAGTTGAGGGTGATTCACGTTTATCCGGACAGCGTTCGGTGAAGAAGGGAACGCGCTCGATGCCCATCGAGTGAGGAGGGCTCGCAAGTTTAGAAGAAACCTGCGAGCCATCGACCGGCAATCGATTCCACTAGGCCGCCGGCTGGCGGCGGCTGCGCGCATCGTTCGCGAGGGCAATAGGGTGCTCGCCTGACCGACGCACATTTCGCGACGGTTCGCACAATAGGGGATTCGTCGAGCGGCGTCTTCCCCGGGGACAACGGCAAAGCGATTGACGGGCCGCGAGCGCAAGCTGCTGGAAGAAGCATTACACGGCGAGGCGCGAGCATTGTCGATAGTTAAAAACAAAGGCGATCTGTATAGCCGTTAAAGATAGGGTTGTTAAAGCAACCGTAGATATTTAACGATCTACCCAAGCAAGTTTGCTTCTGTGATCCAACCATGGACGAAGCGACACGCATAAATATTTCGGAGTGTTTGATACCGTCAGGCTGCTACAATGCGCAAGGTCGAACTTTTAATGCCAGTGATGCCGGCACCGCGTCGCAGGAGTAAGCTAATCAGCTGTTCAAACCTGCGTAATGGCGAAAGTCCAGCGCGTGAACAAGTCGTCAAGCGTCTGCAAAGCGGCAAGCGCTTTGTGTTGAGTTGCTTGAGCTGAGTGCTGAGTAAAAGGTCAGCAAGTAAGCATTGCTCAAACGCATGAATACATTGACAAAGGGTGTAGCGCATAGAGCAGTTTCGTGCGTAACGCAAGCATTTATGACCAGATGCTCTTGTTCCAGCAGAACTTCGATGAAACGTCACAAATGACCCTGCATACTAAGTTTTCCCCAACAAGACCTTTTGTCAAACAGTGCCTAGCATGCTAAAAATCTTTTTTTTTCCTATAGCAAGAGCAACGCTAATGGTCATGAGAATAGTACAACGGTAGGAATCGGCCAGCGATTTATTGGATGCTACAATAAGGTTAACATGGGTACGGAGGATTAAATGGTGTTCGGGCGGTTAGTGGTAGTTGGCGAGTGCTCCGCAGCGACAAGACTCCTGCATGTGGGCGATCTCGTCTTGGAGTTCTTTGATGAGACGCTTGTCCTTGATGTGCTAAAAGGAAAGCTTGTTACTCAACTATAAGATAGGTTCAGTTTAACCAAGAAAAGAATATAGGGCCAAATTATTGCTAGCGGAAATCGATCTCTCGCATGCTAGACATTTTAGCAAGCACTGAGGCTTAAACATATTTTTCATTCGAAAACCCTAGTGCATTCCTTAAAACAAAATCGAAATTGGCAAAAATCTTCGAAACATTCGAAAACTCAAAAAGAAGTTTGTCTAGCCCGGCCCGTTCTAGGTGTCTTTCAGGAATCGCATAGCATCAACCGGACGACGAACTTACTTCTTGCTCCAGGAACTCTAGACGCTCCTCCTTCTCCTGCTGGGCGCGCTTGGCCTTGTCGCGGGACTGGCGGACCGCGACGTTGTTGCGTTCGCGCTTCGTGCGGTAGACGGGGTCCTGCTTGACGTGCTCCGGCTTCGGGCGATACTTGCGCGGAGCTCGTGGCATTCCCTTCACGTTGCCACGCATGACGTCCATCTGAAATTGCCACGTTGGAGGCTACATATCGCTTGAGCAAATGCTAATTGAGAAAAACTGTTGAGCAAATACCGGCAGAAATCATAAGGAAGACGACGCTTAAGACCAATCTCAATAGCTCAGCCTAAGTTCCTATAGACTGGGACTAAGCTCTAGAGAGGGCAGAATAAGCTGACGATTGAGGGCTGGACGCCCCTTTCAGATATGGTTCCGTTGAAAAATGACCGGTATCTATGCCAATGCCCCTTATCGGCTTGCGCTAAGTGCGAAGACTAAGCGCAACGTACGCCCGATAGACTAGTCGATGCCGCTCGGTATTTTAGGCTTATTCCGATTAAAGACATGGCTCATAAGCGGTGCCGATACCGGTTAGTCATTGGTTGTAAGAATGGGAACATTAGTGCTTACCTCCACAAGGTCCTGGCGCGGAGCAACGTTGTCCATCGGAGCTTCGTTGACGATCGGTGGTGCCATAAGAGCCGCAGCTTCCAGCGGCTGGGACTGCAGCTCCGGTTGGTTGATTTCTTGGCTTGCCTCTTGGAAGGGAGCGTCCCATGGTGTCATGACACCGTCGCCTGAATCGAGAACAGAACTCAACAAATTTGCCGACGGACGCTTGAAATGCCACTGGTCAATTTGGGCTTAGGCTAGCTATGTTTACCCTGGCCTTGAATCGGACAACGCCACAGTTTTAGGCTCATAGTTCAGTGCTTAGTTTTACGTGTAGCCGAATCTTTCTTGGACTTGTTGGATCCAAAGAGTCTTATCCCTAGTGTGCCCCTAGAGTCTTATCCCTTATCCCTAGGCTAGCGCCCAGCTACGAGCCACCGCTTACTAGCAAGACAACCACGTGTTGTCTGAAAATTGGCGTTCGTTAGTGCTTCAAAAAGTGTACACAGTTCGCGAGCCGCTGATTTCATCCGAACACATTCCTGGGCACATAAGAGCTTACCCATGGGCTTCAAGTCCAAGCCGCCGTCGAAAGGTCCGATCAGTTTCTTCTCGCCATCATCGTCGCCGAAGTCGTAGTCTCCGATTTCGTCGTTCAGGTCTTTCAGTGCCCCCGGATATCCGACTAGGAACTCGCCGAGGTCGAAGGGCTTCGTAGGATCGAAGTCCTAAAAGCATATGTAAGTGCTGTAAAAGACCGGAGATGTGTATCACAGTGGGCTTAAAAGCATCAATGGGCATGATGCGCTATCCGTTTAACGGCATAACCTACCGTACCGTATTGTTCATCATTTCTGCATCACTTGGGTGAAACGATTAGGACTCTGGACGATACTTACCTCGGAAGCGTTCGAGCCGCGCGACGGGCTGTCCGCCATGTTGAGACCGCCGTTGATGTCGTCAGTGCTCGATGAAACTGCCGTGTCTCGTTATCCTAAATTAACACGAGGAAGCAAGGCGTTGTAAATAAAGAAAAGTGGCATGTACGTGAAGCTAAAATTTCTAGCTAGAATTAGCTCGAAACGGCAAGAAGAAGGGGGTAATTATCTCCTCACAGCCAAGCTGCGAATAACTCGTAGCAGTGCTTGGGTTAACCGTTAATATTCACTAAGATACGATGAATATGTGGTCAAGACGTTTTGGAACTGTTTCGGTAAAGCCAGCAACCATTGTTTTTTCGTTTGCATCTTAAGCTACTGATTGTCGCGGAAAAGATCATTCTTACTCTCAAAATTATTATCGAATTTAGGGATTCGGCGCTGCACAACACTAGCTCGTTGGTCCGTAAATCGAGAGAGTTCCTCTTCGTGCCAGCCTTGAGCAGGTAATTTGGATGAATCACATGACCATTTAGGAATTGTCAGTACAAAGAAACATACCGGCTAAGTCTAGAAGAATCTTCGAGAATAGTCGCGTTCTCGGGCGCGGCGCAAACGCGAAAACACGTCCAGCGAAAAGCGCGGAAAGTGACGCTGAGGCGAAAATTCGGATCGATACTCCCTCTGAGGTCGGGCGGCTGGCGGCGGCCTTGGTCCGAAGGGGTTCGTGGCTGCGAGGACTACGCGGCGGACGGAAACGGGTTCCCGCGCACACGCTGTGGAATGGGAATGGGCTGGCGGGCGTTTGACGCAGACAGCGGAAGGGATCGTTAGAGAGCGCTAAGCGGGCAGGACAGGCGGTTACGCAAGATTGACAAGAGACTAAGGGCTGCTTTGAGGCGTTCTCTGTGTCGGTGGCCTCTACTGGCCGCATGGCGGCTTAGAAGTGCCTGATGGCGGTAAACAGCCGCTAGCTGTTTCGCAAGGCCTCCGCTAACTGTCGATAATTCGATGACATATTGCTAGCGGAACAACCTTGCTTGTGGACGTAATAGCGTTGGACAAAGTTAAACTTCGCAGTGAGCATGAGCACTACGCAGCCCAGGGTGTTAGAAGAAGGAGGCCGCTGAAAGCGGCACCGACTTTCTAACGTCTCGACAATTATGGTCAGTTATTCTAGGCTAGCACGTGTCAACTCACTCACTTGCAAAGAACACTAGTTTGTGGCTAGGACGCTTAGCAAGTCCGCAAGGTCATTGCGAGTCTGCATTTTGGACGACTTGTCCTATCATTTTCATCTGGAAACGATCCAGATGCGTATAATTTTTTTTGCCTATCCGGCATGTACGAGTTTAGCAATCCAAGAGAGCAAAGTTTTGTTTATTAGGTATACGCCCACTGCCATGAGATGTGAATGAGAAGCAGAGACCTCGCCCAAGTAGCTATGACGATGCAAAGATGCGGATAAGACGAATAACTAAACGCAAGAATAAAATTCTTTGATAAACAATTTTGGCGCACAACAATGAAATACAGTGGCGAGGACCTCAATGGCGTACACCGCTGTGTCCTGTGAGTATAAACAGAGAGAAGTTAACAAAGATCGTACTTAATCGAGAATAGCGCAAGCACACGGAAGAGCACAAACACAAATCATTGCGCTATTGGGGCTTCAAGCCACTTAGGGAAGAAGCCGACATCTTCAATACGTGCACGTCGTATTTGAAGACCCGAAGAGTAGCAGAAGATTTGAATGCGGAACGCGTCCTTGTTCACGTTAAGAACACGTCCGTCATATAGACCGTTTTCTTCGTCTCCGTATTTCTTCAAAGTGCTGTATTCGTGCAAGTGGTCGTATTTTGCGAGTACACTCTTCAGCTCGATCGCGTCGAACGAGTACAGAGAGTCCACGAGGAAGGTTGTTCGGTGATCAGATGTGCAGCAGATGGCAGCCTAAAAACATCCGTGTCTGCATCGTGGCAACCATTTCGGTATGCTTAGTTTAGTTAGACTTAGTCGCGACCCCTCTCCCCCGGCTTCGCGGCACGAAACCGGAGCTCACCTCGATAAGCTGCTCTGTAGCTGCCTTAACCGTATTCATATCGTTCCACTCAAATGATGAGTCGAGAAATCGGCTTTCCGAGCCGGGCGCAGAGCTTGCACCGAACAGGAAAGAAATAAGTGCTTCCACGGTAGCGCTAGCGCGACGATGCAACGTCACGCGGTAAAGCGTCAGAGCCTCGAAAAGCTTGAACCAGTCGTCGGTGAAGCGAAATATTCTGTCTTCGATCCAAAATTCCATTTCGCTCAGGTCGTTGAATGAGCTGAGGAATGTGAACGCGTTGTCGAGGTCGATCGGTTGCTGCACGGCCCAACAGAATCCTTTTTTCTCTCCATGATGCTTTACTGTGCACTGAGACGAGATGAAAACGGTCCCTTTGATGCTCTCGACGAACTCAGGCGTATCGGTTGGCATGGCGAATATAAGTCGATCGGTGATGACGCTGTGCCGTAGGCGGCTGACGAACCGGCGACATATTTCGTCTGTCGTCGCGCCCTCGAGACTGAAAATTAACTATGGTCGAATGAAATAAAACTTACGAACGGTAACCAGGGGATAGATTCGTTTTTAGGAACATACGTGTGTGCTGAGACTAAAATGAATTCCTTTGATCCGGATCCGGGTATTATAAGCCTCACATGGAAGTGCATGCCTCAAGCCATGCTGAAAGCACATGGCATGCTTCCTACTTTCGCATGCATGGTATACATGTATCCATGCCTACTGGCATGTCATGCGCGTGCGCTATACGAGGACTGAGCATGTATGCATGTGCGAAATACGAAGCGCTGGGCAAAATTGAAGGCGAACGTTTATTGGCTTCACGTAACTCCCTTTTCGCCAACCACATCTTTCCCGTATTAGCTCCCCTCCGCATTTCGGCTTGCTCCCGAACTCTGGATGTCGATCGAAAATTAGCAGGCGATCCTTACAAAAAGACCGAAAGAGACAAATTCTTACATGAGTTTTTCACATTGCAGAGCACCGTCTCTTTGTCTCGCGGGTGCCGTTACAATCCTCGTTTTATAGTGAGGACGGCCCAGGGTGGGGTCCGCCCAGAGCTCTGCGACCTTAAGCGGACGAAGGCAAGCGCATTTAGCGCGCTTCTGCACGATGACATTGAAGCGACGATTGGTAATTTCGAGAGCGTCGAGCATAGAGCGACATAGGCAGAGGAAGACGTCCGCAAGCGGGTCATCTTCGAGAAGCATTCCGGAACTAAACGTTTTATGATGCGACGTCTGATCTGAGCCTTCAAAGAGACATTCACGAACGCGTGACGGGTGTGATTAGCAGAACGAGGTCGTAACTGAATCGATTTTGGCAAACTTATTGCAAAAAGGGCCTCGACAGAACTAAAAAAAACAGTGAAACCGAATCAAAAAGATTCTGGCAGATTTTTTTATAGTTTCCTGCCGCAGTATTGAGTGCGAGCACGCGTAAAAGGATTTCTGATTCGTTGAAGAACTTTACTAGCATTTAGCCTAGCTAGAGGTAAGGGATGCACCCATGGGAGACACCCTCTGCGTCAGCGGTGTCACCTCAGTTCAGGCGGTTTTCGGGGTATGAATTCCGAATAAAGAGAAATGCAGATCTAAATAAAGACCATTTCGAGACCTCATGGTCCGGACCTTATTTTAGACGTCCCTGCAGATTGTTAAGACATCTGAAAGTTTAAAAGCGGAGTTCACAATAAAACTAAATGTAAGTCGGGTAACAACGCTTCAGAGACAACTTAAGCAACAATAGCAGCATCCCATTCGCCAAGCAGCAGTAGGCGGAACGTTAACACGCAAGCACTTCAAAGCCATGCGGCGCGAGGTTAGTGAGCTGAAAGCACTCAGCAGTGCACATCGATTCAGCGCCCGGCAGCTGCTGTGGTTTACGCCAGCAGGGCCATTACCCACCGCCTGGGGCACGGCCTCCGAGGTCCAGCACCCCTTAGCGGCGTCCGGCTGCCGACTGCAGGGAAGCCAGAAATTGGCCCATAGAGTCGCTGGCTCAGAACGAGCACAGCAGTCGTGCCATATATCGACCATGCTCTGCTTCTACATGAACAATATGCGCGACGGCATTACGCGAAGGTGCACATCGCAAACTGTACGCGTGGTTGCGAACGAAAGTATTTTTGACGGATGAAATTCCATTTCCAGTAAACGAAAGTATTTTTTCAGTGAACAGCATTTTTAGCGAATTGCTTCCTGCTAACAGCGTTTGTTATCGAGACTGAGCGGGAACGGGTTTTTCAGTCTTATTGTCCAAGCTTGAATCTAAGCTTTGCCTCGTGGTATTCTCTGGCTTCGGGCTTGTGCCAGTGAGCCGAGCTGGGAAATATCTTTTGCTTTTGGGTGACTAAGCCTAAGCTATAAGAATAACCTCTTGTTTTCCACTTGCCGCGAACGAGACCATCACATTCCTATCAGGCCTGCGGACTAGTCGAGATGTATTTTTCTGTTTTTAGCTTACGACTCGGAGCAGCGCAATGGCACAGTATAGATTGTAGTCTTACGAACAACGCCAATCAGGACTTTATGAAAGGGAAAAGAGTGAAATCGTGAAGTTTATACGAGTGAAGCGGTTGGGAACACCAAAGAGTGCAAGGCTAATCATTGCGCTAGTGCTGTTTCAAGCCACGCCGGGAAGAATCGCATATCCTCCAAAGGTGCGCGTCGTATGTGAAGACCCGACGTGTAGCGGAATATTTGAACGCGGAACGCCTCCGTATGCAAATTAAGGACACGCCCGTAGTACTGACGACCTCGTTCGTCTTCGAATGTTTCGTCGTGTGAGTTGTCATCGTGCGGATCGTCGTACTTTGCAAGGACACCCATCACGTCGACGTGGTACAACTCGTCCAGAAGGCAGGTCGTTCTGTGTGTCGAAGTGCAACTGATGGCAGCCTAAATGAGTGCACGCATCTCAACAATTGAAAGGAGCGTGTTCGTCTGTCAAGTTTTTCAGTTTTAGGTAGAGTCCTGCTGAATATGGATCGGTATAATCCCGCATACCGAATGCCGAACAGATGCTCCAACCCAAACCGGTGGACCCCCTTCGGGGCATCGGTTCGGACCGATAACCGAGCCGGCGAAAAAAGCCAAAAAAGCGGCCGTGTCATGCTAAATGACTAAATTCAACTCCTAGCTCATTTGCGACAAGCATGAAAGGCCACGTACAAGCCCGAAGATAAATCAGCGCGGCAGAGCGAATTTTTTGAGGGAATTTTGAAAAAAATGCGTTGTATAACTTCTTGTTTTTGGCTGCAAAATGCCGAAATTTCGGCAGATTTTCGGATGTTTATCGGCCGAATTACCGCTGTGCCCTCGCAAGAGAAGCACCTGGTTGCCATGGCACACGCGACCACACTATTTAAAACTAATAAATGTGGAGCTGAGGAAAGAACACGGCAATAACACATAACCCGCTTCGTGCTTATTGTTCAGTGTCCGATAGTAGAACACGCTAGTGTCTAAACACAAACAGCTCACCTCAATAAGCTGGTCCACTACTGCCTTAGCCGAATTCGTATCGGCCACCTCCAACGACGTGTCGAGAAGTCTGTTCTCCGAGGCTGGCGCTGAGCTTGCACCGAATAGGAAAGAAATAAGCGCTTCCGTACTGGCTGTGCAGTCGCGATGATGCAGTCTCACACGGTAAATCGACATCCTTTCGAAGAGCTTGAACCAGTCGTCGGTGAACCGAAAACCTCTCTTGCGGCACCAAATTCGACTTCGTTGAGACCAGTGAACGAGCTGAGAAATCTGGACGCACTGTCCAGGCGGATCGTCCCGCGTACGGCCCAGCACAGTCTGTTTCTCACGAGCACTGTTCCCTTGAAGCTCTCGATAAATTCGGGAGTATCATTTGTAACGGCGAACACTAGATTGTCCGTGACAACGCTGTGCCGAAGACGGTGGACGAACCGGAGCCACTTGTCTTGCGCCGTCGCATCGTCGATGCTGAAGTTCGCATATGGAACTGAACTGACCTCTTACGTCTATATGGTCGGTTGAAATCAGAATGTGCGAGAATATTGTGGAACAAATGGAAATAGAGACGACGCTTACGTTGACCTTGAGGTACGGCTACACGTTACGGTTAATAGTAGGTACTCCAACTCATGCCGGTATTCCTAGCGGTCCTACAAAGCAGGGTTGCATTCTGTTCTGATCGGATTTTCATTTCAGAATTCAGAATCTTGAAATCAAATTCAGAATTCAGAATCGCCAAAAACGTCAGAATTTTCAGAATTCAGAATCAGAATTTGGTACATTGCCAAAAAGGGAGCGTCCACGTACTATGTAATCATTCCAGGTGATGGGTAAGGTCAGGCATCATATTACATTGGATTACAAGGTGCATGGGGGTCCTGCCGAGCTAACGCTTACGTATTAGAGCTTACGTAATCAGCACTAGGTAAAATGGGCCCGCCGCTAGGCGCCGCCCAGAGCGAATTTTGGCTGTATTTCTCAAATTTGCACCAAAAATTTTGCTGGTATCGCCTGCGGCGGGCTATTTTTTGACCTATTTGTGAACGTAGATTTACCACATTTTGCGGAATGAGTGGTGTGACAAAAGGGCCCTGTAAAGATTATAGACCTTATAGGCGGCCCCATGTTGTCGAAAATGCGCCTCTTTCGTAAATAGGGGCTTAGGCTTGTGAGAACGGGTTTCATAAACAACACCTATAACAGAACGTTGCCTAGAACATGGCCCGCCGCAGGCGATACCGGCGAAGTTTGGGCGAAATTTGCTAAAAACAAGTCTAAAATTCGTCCGAGCGGCGCCTAGCGGCGGTCCCCTAAAATGTCATTTTACCTAGTGCTTATTCTGACATTTTGGCACAATTTTCAGAATCAGAATTCAGAATCGCCCAAAACGTCAGAATTCAGAATCAGAATTCAGAATCAGAATGCAGCCCTGCTACAAAGCCCGATATTCGGTACAAGCCGTACCCAGTGCAGGTTCCCCCACCCGGGCCGTACCGGTACTCCTCGACCCACAATCCGTACCCATGCCCGTGCTGAATTCGAGCAGGCTGTATAGTACCCGTGCTGCTCCGCTGGGCTGTTTTCGTACGCGTAGTACGGGTACGGCACATACAACTGTACGAAGGCCGACCGATCCCGCGGCAACTATTCTTACGTTAAGGTTTCACGTTGAATGCAACCGTCTCTGCGTCTCGTGGTTGCCGTCACTAGCCGCGTTCCATTGTCAGGTGGAGCGTGACCGTCTAGGTTGTCGAGGTAGAGCTCGGCGACTTCAAGCACTCGAAGACAAACACCAGTAGCACGCTTCTGCACAACCGCTTTGAACCGACGATTGGTACTTTCAAGAGCGTCGAGCGTTCCGCGGCAGAGGCAGAGGAAAACGTCCACAAGTGGGTCATCCTGGAGACGCATGCTGTCACTAAAAGATCACGATGCGCCTAAACAAAGTATGTACAATTTTTATTATATTTTGCTGAAATATTTATCATTTTAGGCAATAATCACATATTTTAGGCTAATACTAGGCGAAAACAAGCTACATGAATAAAATGCCTATGCCAACGAAGCACGAAAGAAATGTTTAAGCGTTCGTTAATTTAGGCAAACCTTGCTTAACAATCACTGACAATTTGTGAAACAGAGTTCTAAAGGCAAATCACTGTTCCGAGACCACTTGGTTCGACTAAACTTTTGCTCTGGATTCTTTGGAAGTCCGCGAAATCAAGAACCGAGGCCGCAGATTAATGACAGAAAAAATCTTCACCGGCTAACGATTGATCTGCGACCTTTTTGTAGTTACATCAGCATGCGGTTGGAAAGCAAACCGCAAGCGACTTAAAGTACGCGCGCGGAGTGGACGTTGAGTAGGGCATGCACATCGATTCAGCACTCAAAGCTTCTGTGGCTTACGCCGCTGGGGCCATTTCCCCACGCATGGGGCACCGACTCGGAGGTCCAGTGTCCGTTAACGCTTGCTGTCTGACCGCAGTGCGCCGCTCAAGTCACTGGCACGGAGCATGAAAACGAAACAAAAAAACAGTGCATGCTTAGCTTAGCTGACCCATTTTTGTACGACGAAAATGTAAATTTTCTGTCAAACATGGGGCCAATTACTAGATCTTAACTTGCTATTGGAACATGTAGACGAGTCCTTATCTAGCCTGTGGATTAGGCAGTACTGCATTTTATGTTTAGCTATCGTTCTTCAAAGGAAGAAGAACTGATTAAGGTGTATGTCAATATTCCTGGCCCGGCACATTGCAGTGATTGATAGCGTATCACTTGCTCCATTCTTTATAACCGTCGCCCACTTAAAAGTCGTTTATTATCCGCTTGCCCTCATTGAGTAAGTAGCAACTCGAGATTGAACATCTGTTACGAATGTATAAAAAAGGAAACCTTTTTAAAGGCTCGCTTCGAGACAAACAAACTAACGGCTTTGTATGAGGAAAAAGGGCAAGATTTACGGCAGGAAAAGAGGAATGCTAGGTTCATAATCGAAGAGCGGCGAGGGAAAACAGAAGAGCACAACAATACTTAATGCAAGTTTGGAGCTTCTAGCCACGCCGGGAAGAAGCCGGCTTCGGCGTCCTCAGCACGTGCGCGTCGTATGTGAAGCCCTCTCTCGTAGCAGAAGACTTGTATACGGAACCGCTCCTTGTAGAAATTAAGGACGCACCCGTTGTATAATCTGCCTATGTCGCCTCTTCTGTTGGAATCAAAGTTCGAGTCCTCGCCGCTGTAGTGGAGCACATCGTCCTTGTATTTGGCGAGTACACTCATTGAATCGACACGTTCTTGCCCCCAAAAGCTTTCGAGAAGAAGGGTTGTGCTGTGCACGGACATGCAGTTCACGGCTGCCTAAATGAAACCACAATGTAGTATAGTAATATGTTAGGGTTAGATTACCTCCTACCTCAGACAGGCATAGAATATCGTCGTAAGTAAATCTACTCACTCGGAAAGTCATTGAAATCAATCTTCGAAAAAATACTGAATGTTAGAACCTGTAGGAGGGGGTGTTGCATAATGTTGTTCTCTCAGGGAGCGTCCAGAAGATACGTAACGCAAACCAGAGGAGGGGGTCTGGAAGGGGCGATACGGGGGGGGGAAGCGTTTAGGTCTGAGGTCGCGTTAAGTAACGCTAAGGACCAAGCAACCGCCGGACGAATTTTTCACTGTATCTAATTTCGTCTGGTATCGCTTGCGGCGGGTCCATTTCTTACCTTCTCTACGTATTTGGAAGACCAAAAAGCGTGAAAGCCAGTGGCCTAAGTAAATTTTACACTAGGTAAAATCGCGTATTCTGGCCGTTGTCTCATGAGTGGGACGTGGGTGGACACGCCAGCGTTACGGGGGGGGGGGGTTAAAAGGGCATAATTCACGTAACACATTATCTGGGCGTTCCCTTATGGCCCTCGAGGGCGCACAGTTGGGCTAACAGAGGGTGGGGTAAAAGTGTTAACAAGAAGCTAACCTCGATAAGCCGCTCCGCGGCAGACCTAAGCGTCTTCGATTTATTCCACTCGACGGCGGTGTGCAGGAGCCTGTTCTTCGAGCAGGGCGCAGAGCTTGGAGAGAATAGGAAAGAAATAAGCGTTTCCATGCTAGCCGTGCATGCGGGTCCCCTGACAATATGCAACGCAACGCGGTATAACGCCAAGGCCTCGAAAAGCTTAAACCAGTCGTCGGTAAACCGAAAAGATGTCTGGAGCTGCGACGAGACAATTTCTACTTCCCCGAGTACGATGAACGAGCTCAGGAATATGGATGCATTGTCCACACTGATCTCTTGCTGCACATTCCAGTATAGCTCTTTCATCAAGAGCACTGTTCCTTTGATGCTTTCGACGAACACAGGGGTATCAGTCGACACGCAGAATTGGAGGCGGTCCCTAACGACGCCGTGTCGAAGACGGCGAACGAACCAGCACCACGTATCTTTCCTTGTCGCATCGTCTACGCTAAAAGTAGGGTTGTGACCGTAAAAACAAAACGCTTAGGCATGGCTTTTATGCTGTCAAAGAGACAGATAACAAGCAAGTTAAAGCCTGATTAACCTAACAATCGTCGAACGATAGTGGTAACTCAGACAAATAGTTTTTAGAGAACGTTGCTCTGCTGTTACCAATCCGTTTCAACAGGGCCCATTTTTCCTGTTTTTTTCGGACCTGGGCCCGGGGTTACGCAAAAAAGGGACCCTAGTAGGATCATCCTGCCCGAGTCAGGACTCCATATGCAGAGGCTAACTTGTTAGGGGGTCCGTTTGACAGCGCAAAACTAGCATGGGGTGCCATGAAAAACGCACATGGCACAGGCGTTTCCAAGCCATTGGACGGCAATTCAACGCTAAATATGCATTGATTCTACGTACCACTGTCTGCGCACGAAGGTTTCATGTTGGAGACTACCGTCTCTGTGTTCCGCCGGCGCGGTTACAAGCCTCGACGTGTCGAACGTGTCGGAGAGCTCAGCGACACCAATTTCCCGAAGGCAAACACCCTTTGTACGCTTCTGCACGATGACACTGAAACGACGATTGGTAATTTCGAGAGTGTCGAGCATTGCGCGGGAGAGAAAGATGAACGCGTCCACCAGCGGGTCGTCCTGCAGACGCATGTTGTCACTAAAACTCCACGGTACGCTTTTTGAGTTCAGTTAGGCACATAGATACCGCGGTACCATGGACGAGTTTGGCGTCCATTAGGCACGGAAAGCACAAACTTGCATTTACATTTCGCAGAATATATTACAAAAATAAAACGCTTTCACAAAAAAGCACATTTCCGGAGGAATTGCATATAATAATTGCCCCCGTGACAAAAAGCCCGAATAGAGGTCGAAATTCACCTGAAAAATTACGTCAGTTTTCGGAAACGTGAAGCGTTTTAAGGGAAACGCCTTACCTCCACAACACCTACTTTGGATGGAGCAAAGGGTGCTTATATTTTAGCCACT
The DNA here is from genome assembly GCA_020875895.1 of Aphelenchus avenae. Lineage (NCBI taxonomy): Eukaryota > Metazoa > Nematoda > Chromadorea > Rhabditida > Aphelenchidae > Aphelenchus > Aphelenchus avenae. Next base: position 89,912 of record JNEY01000224.1, read on the forward strand.
GTAGATCGCAATGAAATAAGAAGAAATTCGGCCAATCCCAGAAATGACGTTGAACTTTAGCAAACAAACACAACTAGCCAAACTTTAGGAAGGAACTTAGGAACTTTAGGAGAAAAAACAACTTTAGGAAGTAACGGGTGCACTAATACTCGCTTGAGGGCTATTATGACAGCAACACAACTCAAGGGCGCTCCAACAAAGGCGGGGAGAGAGCATTAAATGCACACACATCGATTCGGCGCCCGTCTGCTGCGGCGGCCTACGCCGCCACGTCGACTGACGGACACTCGCGGCGTGACGTCGAGGTCCAGCGGCGGCCGCTGGCGATGTCCGGCTGACCAGTCCGAAGTTCGAATTGGGGCCCAAGTGGCCCGCTCGAGTCTCTTGCTCAGAACATTCGCAGCAGCGTGCTGGGTAGCGATAAAAAGTACTCGTTCAACAGACGCGTACCGTATAATACGCATGATCGTACGAGCCGTCGGAAGAACGATAGGCACGGACGTGAACTTCCGCTCACCTTAATGGACTTTTTCGGAATTATGGGTCGCTTTTTACGAGACAAACAAGTACGGAGTCATCTGCTTGCGAAAATAACGATACAAGTATGTGGTCGTCCACCCAGTTTTTAAGTGACTTTTACTTTATTTTCCTAGATTAAGCCAGTTCATTCCGGCCCACATAGCTTTTTTTCTAGCCCGCGTGCTCAGTCCCGATTGAGGTCGATTTCCTGCTGAATTCTCATTCCAAGCAAACTTCGTTTATCGTCTGCTTAAAAGCTTTACGAGAAACATGGCAGAGTTTCGAAAAGGTGTACAATTTGCTAAAACCGAGTGCAATGACTGTTTTAGAACTACGGACGGTCGCAAAGACGTGGAAAGTAAGAACCTACGGGCGAGCTCTAATCTTGTTGTTAAACAGAGGACAAAGGAGAAGCTAAGTTCATGAGCGACGAGCGGCATGGTTATAATAAAGAGCCCAACGCAAATCATTGCGCTGTCGCTGTCTGAAGCCACGCCGGGAAGAAGCCGTCTTCGACCTCGTCTACAGGTGCGCGTCGTATTTGAAGGCCTCCAGGATAGCAGAAAACTTGGATGCGGAACCGCTCCTTACGGAAGTTGAAGACTGATCCGTCAAAATCTTGGCCTTCGTCATGTTCGCTGCTGATAGTGTCCCCGGCGGTATACTTCAGCAGGTGGTCCTTGTATTTTGCGAGCACGCGCAGATGATCGGTGTCGTGTCGATTACGGTAGTCATGTTGGACGAGGAGTGTTGTCTTGTGCGGGGAAATGCAGCTGATGGCAGCCTAAAAGAAATTTCAACACGCAATTTCAACCTAGTGTCAACCCCGTTCGACTCTAAGTTGGAGTTCGGCGCACGCACCATTGTTCGGGTCGTACACGTACCCGTATTTTACGGCACGGCAAAGCGGCACGGGAGAGTCCACCTCGGGTACGGTTCGATTACCCCCCCCCTGCACGAGGTGCTAGCGCAGATCTCTACTCTGAGTAACTGCATAATCACTTTCGGAACTAGCTTTCTTGTACCCCCCCCCCCAGCGAAGCTCACAAAATCCGATTCCGGCAATCGTGTTTAGACTTCCACTGAAAACTTTCCAGGTGAGTGCCTTGACTTGGGCCCCGAGACCGGCAACCGGGGGGGGGGGGGTATATTTTATCGTAAACCCACTCCCCCTAGCCTCTGACCCATCCCATGCCCCGGACCCTGGACCCCGTACACGGTTAACCAAAGCACAATTAAAGCGCGACTTTTTCCGTTTTCGATTTAATTATGGCAGAAAATGCTTACCTCAATAAGCTGCTCCGCAGCAGCCTTACGCTTCTTTGTGCCTTTCCACTCGAACGAAGATCGGAGGATTCGGTTCTCGGAGCCAGGCACAGAGCTCGCACCAAACACGAAGGAAATAAGCGCTTCTATGCTGGCTGCACACGTGGGCTCGATGAACCTCACGTTGTACACAGACAATGCTTCGAAGAGCTTGAACCAGTCGTCGGTGAACCGAAAAGATTCGACTTCGACCGAGAGTCTTACGTCGTTGAGACCGATGAACGAGCTGAGGAATCTGTAGGCGTTGTCAAGATCGATAACGTGTTGCACGGACCAGCACAGTCCTTTCTTCAAGAACACCGTTCCTTTAACGCTCTCGAGGAGATCCGGCGAATCCGTTCGCACGGCGATCGTCAATTCGTCCGCGACGACACTATGCCGAAGACGATTGACAAACCAGCGATACATTTCTTCTGGCGTCGCATCCTCGAGGCTGAAAGTCGGTTTAGAATCATTCATTTAAATAACCACCCGTTATGGTCTGTGTTTCCCAAGACCCGTTTTTTTGCAGGGAGCTGGACTGAAGGTTAAACACGGTTCAGTCACTAACTATCAGTGTCAGGCGCGACCAGAGCAAATTTCGACTAACGCTGAACTGAAGTGGAAGGCAAAGTTCTCCCTCCATAGCTGTAGTGTCACGCCCGACTCGAGTAGTACCTCTATTGTAACGTAACACGCGCATATATTCTTCTTACGTGATGGTTTCCCGTTGCACACCGCTATCTCGTCGTCTGATCGGTCTGGTTACAAGCGTCGTTACGAAGTGAGGTGGACCGTAAGTGCCGTCGGCATAGAGCTCAGCGACGTCAAGTGGCCGAAGGCAAACGCCTTTAGCACGTTTTTGCACGAGGACACTTAACCGGCGATTTGTAAGCTCGAGAGCGTCGAGCATTCCGCGACAGAGACAGAGGAGGACGTCCACAAACGGGTCGTCCTGGAGATGCATTCCGGAGCTAAACGTTTTACGATGACGCATTCGACTTAGGCCTACAAAACGACATTGAGGAACGCGCGCGGGTGTGATAACCTCACGCAAAAAGGTTGCATCGGAATCGATTCTGCCAAAAATGAACGCAGAAACGGTCTCGACCAAACAAGAACAAACAAAAACCAAACCAAAACATTCTGACAGCTTTTTACAAGTTACCAGCTGCAATATGAGGGCGAAACCGCTTAAAAACAACTGTGACTGCGGCCCGCTGAAGAACTGTACTAGGCAAGGGATGCGTCGCATCTCCCCGTCAGAGGTGTCTCCAAAGTGCGAGGGTTTCTGCTGTCTGGATTCAGAATAAAACATCGACTTCCGAATTCCCAAATGAACAAAGATCATTCCGAAACAATCATGCTTCGGGCCTTCATTTACACGTCCTTGCAGACATATTAAAACGTCTGAATGGTTCCGAACGGACGCCTCTCATAATAAACTAAAGATAAGGCGGACAACACTGCTTCAGAGACAACTTGAGTAACAACGCGTCTCCAGCGAAATGTCCCACAAATTTGTGGGACATTTCGCATGAAATTTGTGGGACACATCACTATTTTGCCAGCAACAACATCAACGTTCCATACGCCAAGCAGCAGTTATGTGAACGTAAATACGCAGGCACTTCAAGACATGCGCCGTGAGGCTAGTGGGCTGAATGCACTCAGCAGTGCACATCGATTCAGCGCCCGGCAGCTGCTGTGCTTTACGCCACTCGGGCCATTACCCGGCGCGTGTGTCGCGTCCTTCGAGGTCCAGCGTCCGACAGCGGTTTCCGTCTAGCAGTGCGGAGAGGGTCAGAAGTGGGCCGCTCAAGTCGGTGGTTTGGAAGACAAAGTCACCGGACGCTGAAATTCCAACGTTAGCTTTTCTGCATGATTCCCTCCAGGTTCCGGCCGCTGATCCCTTGGAAGCTAGCTTGGATCATCCGCCGGAAGAATATGCGCTTTGATGTTTCCTTTCGCCGCGCCGCTCGCCGCTAGGCCGCGTCCTTTCCGTTCCTTGCCAATGCGGTTTGACGATCCTTGAGAAATTCGAAGAGCACAAGCATCAAACACACACACTAAAGGCTCATGCACCTAGAGTAGGGAAAGCGCTATCTGTACTAGGTCCGACGTCCGTCACAATTACAGCTCAGTAAAGTGCACACGGCAAATGCACATCGGAAGGTTGTTACTCCGCAAGGTTTTTATGGGGGGACAAAAAATTATGAGGAATGAAAATCTAATACCGTAAAAGACCTAACATAAGCACGGTCCTAACATAAGCACAGTTCTATCATAAGCACACTTTTGGTAGCTTGCAAATTACATAAGCACAGTTCTATCATAAGCACACCTTATGTTAGGAGGCCAGACCCGCAGCAAAAGCCTATATCGCGCCAGGGAGCCTGTTCTGAATCGGCACTGCACACATATGACGCATCGTCCCCGTCAGCACGTCTGTTTCCCTGTTCTGTCGCAAAAAAAATCACTGCGTGAATAAATGCGTTTCTACTATCTGTCATCAGAACGTCCTCGGCGATGGCAAATGAAAGACAACGTGGTCAAATCGTTCAAAGCGTGCGGGATCGACGCTATCGGCGGAGCAGATGACCACCTCATCCACTGCCTGAAAGAGGGCAACGGAATCCCACACGGCCTGTACAAGCTGACCAAAGCCCGTGAAGCAGCGGAAGCCCAGGAGTTGGCCGAGACCTCGCGGGATTCGAACTCGAAGCACTGGACGAGGGCGATAGCGGCCATGTGAGCGATCAAAGTTCTGGACGGCGAAACAACCGCTTCGGACGAAGAGAATACAGGGTTGTACGACGAGAACCACAACCTGAGTGACGACAGCGACTCTTAGAAAGCAAATGTTACAGTGAAAGTCAGTTAATAACTCTTGTAGCACGTAAGCCGGAACCTACGAAATTACATAAGCACAGTTCTAACATAAGCACAGTTCTATCATAAGCACACTTTTTGACCGAGACGCATAACATAAGCACCGTGCTTATGTTAGGACTTTTACGGTATATGGAGCAAGATTTTCTAGGCGTAATTTTTTATAGGATTTTTTATGCAATATATAACGGAAAAGGTCGATTCTGGACTCCTTATTATACGAAAAGGGCATGGCCCGTGCCCCCATTATTTTTCTGCTCCATGTTACTGTGCGTGCCCCCCATAAAAACTTGACCCCCATACGGAGTAACAACTCATCGGAATCACGTCCTCGCACAGACTAAGATTATTCCTCCTCTCAGAACGTTAACGCCAAGACGTACTGGTAATAAAAGTTAAACGCCGTGCATTAAGCTAGCTTGGACGCGAAAGATCGACAGTTAGCAAAAATGATTTTAAGTTTTAGTTGGATCAGCGTCTGGAACAGCAGGAGCAATCAAGTTAAGAGACGTGGGCGAAATTTAAGAGCGAAAACAAACGATCGTCTCCAACGGTCAAAGTGCAAACGCAAGGTTTAAGCTTAAGTCGGCACTTATCTTAAGTCTACAGTGGCCTGCATTTGTTTGACGCGTGCTTAACTGATCGGTCGAAACCTTTTAGGCACTCCTCTAAGACCGGTATTCGGTTGGCAGTACTCATTTGACATGCTACCGGTCTACGTTCAGGCTCACGTTGGCGTTTTCCGGCCCGCTGTATGACACCGTCATACTCCATCTCCAGGAGATATGACGAACGTAGAAAAAATGATTAGGGGAATGACGATAATGCACGGAGACAATGAAACTGCTTTTTATATGGCATACTACAGAGATTACTGGCGTACCCTGACGTATATTACGCATGAAAGGAAAAGAGTAGTCAGGTTACATCATCCAAAAAAATGATCAGAATACGCTCGAGTGAAAAAGAGTAGTCAATGCGCGTTTGCAGTTTCAAGCCATTTCGGAAAGAAGTCGACTTCGACATCTTCAACATGAGCACGTCGTACTTGAAGATTACCAACGGCGTAGTTCGTCTGGAGGAATGCTTGAACGCGAAACCGCTCGTTGCGGAAGTTGAAGACGCGTCCGCGGAGCTCTACGCCTTCGTCGTCGACGAAAACGTCTTCTTTAGCATGAGCTTGCTCACTGCTGTGTTCCCGCAGTTCGTCCTTGTATTTTCAAGTGCACTTATCAGCTCGATGACGTTTTCCTGCCAAGATTGTTCACGAGAAAGGTTGTTCTGTGCGTTGACATGCAGCTCACGGCAGCCTAGGTAAATGAATTCAAGCCTTTAGAGTAGCCTTCATTGAGGTCATAGCGCATTGCTTCGGGCGTAAACATGCGGGGTGCCGACATTGCTTTAGAATTAACTCCACTCAGGTGATTCACTAAGAACAGTCGGCTTTGACAACAAATAGTGAGCGTAGAATTGTTAGTTCACTGGCGGATCACACCTCAACGAGCTGCTTTACAGCAGCCTTCAATGTCTCCGTATCGTTCCGCTCGAACGTCGCTTGAAGGACTCTGTTCTCTGAGCCAGGCCAAGAGCTTGCACCGAATAGGTAAGAAATAAGAGCTTCCGTGCTGGCTTTGCAGGCTTGTCCAGTAATTTCACTCGGTACTCAGCGACGGACTCGAAGAGCTTGAGCCAGTCGTCGGTGAACCGAAAGGATTCGACTTCGACCGAGAGTTTTACGTCTTTGAGACCGGTGAACAAGCTGAGGAATCTGTAGGCGTTGTCGAGGTCAGTCGCGTGCCGCACGCCCCACCACAGGCCTTCCTCCAAGAACACCGTTTCTTTGATGCTCTCGACGAATTCGGGCGTATCCATGGTCACGGCGAACACTAGTCTTTCTGTTACGACGCAGTGCCGAAGACGGTTGACGAACCAGCGGCACGTTTCCTCTGTCGTCGCATTCTCAAGGCTGAAAGTCTGGTTAGAACCAAAACGCTTAACATCGCATCCTTCTGGTTTGGAACTACTGAGGTACAAAATTCGGCATTTTTCGAAATTCGGATTTGGTCTACATTTTGGGAATCCCTGTCCTTTCAACATACCGGGGCTGGGGTTCTTAAAATGCGAACCCATATTGTTACTAAAAATGCAGTGCACTCGAAATAAATCAATGCAATGGTATCGGAACAAGAACGGTATCATTCAGCACTGTCGCTCGGTATCTGTTTAACATTGGCCTCCTAGGCGAGTAATCTTTTACATCCAAAAGTACCGATATCGCGGAAAATACATCCCAAGATCTGCCATCCTTCCCGGCCCTGTTACATACAAATAGCCATTTTTACACGAAGGTTTCGCTTTGCACACCGCCGTCTCTGTGCCCTGCCTGAGTGGTTTCAAGCCTCGAACTGTTGCCAGGTAGACCCGTTACAAGGGCGTCGGCGAAGAGCTTCGCGACGTGAATTTCCCAAAGACAAACGCCTTTAGCGCGGTGCTGCACGAGGACGTTGCACCGACGATTGGTAATTTCGAGAGTGTCGAGCATTGCGCGACAAATAAAGACGCATATGTCGAGAAACGGGTCGTCCTGGGGAAGCATGATCACACTGAAAGTTCACGATGCGGTGTTTCCAACATATGGGTACCAAGGATGAGAGCAATCCAACTTAAGTAAGCACAAACTTTCATATCATCTTACCATGACACCACAGTTCGTCTAGAGGTAAGCAATGCGTCTCGCCCTATTTTCACTTATTCCGACGTATTTTCTGGACGCTGCTAAAGACCTGTATGACTAAGAGTAAAAACACAAGCGCGTCAACGAAAGCGGAGAAAAGACATATACCGCGCATCGATTCACTGCCGGGCAGCTGCTGCAGCTTACGCGACAACGTCTATTATGCGACGCCAGCGGCAGGACCGCGATGCCCGCCCGAGTCCGAGTCCGAGGACTTTTTTTCGTTGTGCACGCATTGAGTCCGACCCCAAGTCCGTCCTCGAGGAATTCCTCGGACTCGGAGTCGGACTCGAGGTATGACCATGTCCTCGAAGATGTCCTCGAGGATGTCCTCGAGGACGGGCTCGGACTCGAGGTGAACTAAAGGGGGACCCTTTGGTGAGTTGTCCTCGAGGTCAGATTCCGTCCTCGAGGACGTCATCGAAGACTGTCCGACCATTGTGAACACCTCGAGTACGAGTCCGAGTCCAAGTCCGTCCTCGAGGACGGACTCGATGGGAAGTGATGGACTCGATGGGAAAAGATCCCAGGACTCGAGGTAGGGTGTTCATAATGACTTGTCCTCGAGGACAAAATCTTGTCCGCGGACTCGGACTCGGGCGATCCATTGTGAACAAGGCTTTACACGGATGCACTTAACTTTTTATAGCCCTCCACTAAGCGCAGACACATATCATATTATTGCTGAATTTCATCCAAGCAAAAGTGATTTATTATCCGCTTAATGCCACAGGGAGGAGCAGCGTTCACTGTTAAAGTGGTGTTACGACTAATATCACAAAGTTCCGAAAACGTACAAGTCGCTCCAAGCCAACTGGGTACATTACTATAAAACCACGAGCAAGTTCAAAAATGTGGAAACTAACATACTACTATGAAGAACGTACTACGGGCGAACGCTAATCTTGTTGTTATACAGAGGACAAAGGAGAGGCTAAGTTCGTTAGCGAGGAGAGGTATGGTTACAATGAAGAACCCAATACGAATCATTGCGCCGTCGCTGACTCAAGCCAGGCCGGGAAGAAGCCGTCTTCGACCTCGTCTACAGGTGCGCGTCGTATTTGAAGACCTCCAGAGTAGCAGAAAACTTGGATGCGGAACCGCTCCTTACGGATGTTAATGAAGTACCCGTCGTCATCTTGGCCTTCGTCGTGTCTGGTACTATAAACGACCCCGGAGCTATAGTGGCGCAGATGGTTCTTGTACTTTGCGAGTACAATCATAGGATCGGTGTGGACGCGATATTTCACGAGGAGTGTCGATCTGTGCGTGGACGTGCAGCAGACGGCAGCCTAAATCCAAACACGTTCCTACTTTATTTCCTTTCTTGCTTCGAAGAAGCGTTCGCTACTTGCCCTCCCACTAGCGTTCAAGCTCCGCTAGCATAACGTCCAGGCGCAACGAGACTCATGCGTCACGCCGTGCATTCGTTTCGCGGCCTCTGGCGCACTCCGCAAACTCGTCATCACTATGGGCAATGAAGCTCGTTGGACGTGGGTCGGCCTCCCATCCGATCCGCGCCATCCCGATACACTCTTAGTGTCGCCTGATTATGGCGCGACACACTCACATAGGCCCGTGAAGCTCTCTGCACTACATTTGGTTTATACTTGACGCATGATCACTAAAGATCGGCACACCCCACCCGTACCATACTGATGTACCGTACTGACCCACCCGTACCGTACTGCCGTACCGATAGTACGGCACGGACGGGTGCCGATCTTTAATGATCACACCCCGGCGGCTCTCGATTCTCTAGATCCACTCCCCAAAGAGAGTCCCACACGAAAATATTTGTCGTGTACCTTGATTAAATTTTGTACTCCTGGATTTTTTTGGTGCAACGTGCCAAAATCAAAGAAGGTTACCTCAATGAGCTGCTCCGCGGCGGCCTTAGGCGTTTTCCAATCGTCCGTCTCGACTGGCGTGACAAGGATTCTGTTCTCGGAGCCTGGCGCAGAGCTAACACCGAAGAGGAAAGAAGCAAGAATCTTCGTGCTAGCTGCACACGCTCGTTTATGCAGCATCACGCGATAAATCGCCAAAGCCTCAAAGAGCTTGAACCAGTCGTCAGTTAAGCGGAAAGATCTCTCGTAGCACCAGGTTCCACCTCTTTGAGGTTTATGAATGATCTGAAGAATTTGAACGCATTGTCGAGGTCGATCGTTTGGCGCACGATCCAGCGAAGTCCTTTCTCCAAGCGCACCGTTCCTTCGATACTCTCGATGAGACCAGGAGCATCAGTTGGCACGGCGTAGGTTAGTATGTCCGAGGCAACGCAGTGCCGAAGGCGGTTGACGAACCAGCGGCTCATGTTTTCTGGTGACATATCCTCGAGACTAAAGGTCGGATTCTAGCCTACCACAATTTGTGTATCCGACGAAACTTTACTACTTGCCCTTTTGGGTTTCGTAAACACTGGCCACCGCCCAACCATCCGGACTTGACCCTTTTAAGGTCAAATCAGAGTCACGTGAGCCTACACTGATGTATGAACATCGCGTTAACCAGAAGGTCGGCGGACATTTGTCTGCGCACTCGGTAAATCATTAGGACGTATGTGTACCTATGATGCTCCTTGTCTTGTGCTCTCCCAAAACCTTCGGACATTTTTGTAAAATGCCTTTCTCGAACTGCTTTCGAAGTTTCGCAATAAATTTCAAGGATAATTAGAAGAACTCCTCCTATTTTTGGAAACATGGTAGTTTTTAACGAAAATAGTGAATATTTTAACGCTTTCAGGATCTTACGGAAGATTTTCACGCTGCAGACCTCCGTCTCGTTGCCTTGTTGGTGGCGTTACAAGCCTCGTTATAAAGCGAGGTGGGCCGAATGTGGCGAGTCCGCGTAAAGCTCAGCGACTTCGAGTGGTCTAAGGCACACGCCTTTAACACGCTTCTGCACGAGCGCATTTAATCGGCGACTGGTAAGCTGGAGAGCGTCGAGCATTGCGCGACAAAGACAGAGAATGATGTCCACCAGCAGTTCGTCCTGGATACGCATCTGACTAAAACCTTTCAGTCTTTTATATGGGCGTGCAAGTACCTAGACATGGACAAAACATAAATAAAATAAATGTTTGGGCAGGCAAGTGACGCATCCAGCCCTGTCAAAGATAAACGTAGTGTCCTTGACTTTGGACATTTCCTTCAGCGCCCTGTCATTATACATAGGTCACGAAAATAATTTAATAATTTTGGCAAGAATCACATATTTTAACAAAGAATACACTAAAATTCGCTTAATCCTTATACATAAATACCTGAGTTGCTTGTGGAAAATTGCGCGGGCGCTATGGTCCAAGGTTTTGACGGACCTCTCACATCTCCAAGATTGTTAAATCAGCCGAAGACGACCCAAAACATGGTCAACTTTCCATGAACTCACGAACTTTACTTATACGACTTAATGCTAAGTAGAAAATCGACGAATTCGATTAATTAGGAAGATTAGAGAATTCAAAGCGCCTGATTAGCTAACAATCGGCTTTAGATAGCAACTGCAGCACCGCAATCCCGAAAGTGAACAACCAAAAGCAAACATGAAAGCGATTCCAAGACACGCAAAAAGAGTTCATGGAGTGCACATCGATTCGGCGCCCGACAGCTGCCGCCGTCCTGCGCCGCCACGGCCAGACTGGTGGCGCAGCCTCGAGGTCCAGCGTCCACTAGCGGCTTACGGCTGACCACTGCGGGTGGGAGCAAAAGCGGTGCCCATCGAGTGGGCCGCTATAGTCGCTGCCGCAAAACAGGCATAGCATCGGCCAAGCGTTGCCTGCTGAGTAACGACCAACCGTTGGCGTTCGAGTGACATACCGTTGGCGCTCCTCAGAGGAAGTTTATAACTGGCTGATGCAGCTTTTTGATATCGGTCGGATCGAACCTGTCGTTGATCTAACGCAGACTCTCAAGAAACTCCCTAAACTCTGAATGGTGCGGGCAAAAGGTTACCGGATTACGTTAGCAGTGTAAGCGCTGCAGACTGGCTTTTCTGGCACACGCATAAAATGTCCCTGGCGCGTGGGGTAGCAGTTCCTGGTCAAGTGGAAATGTACTTACACGGACTGTCCCGAACCCGTATGAAAAATTCTAGTACTGAAAGTCGGGCAGCGGTGATGACCGCTTTAGAACTGCGCACAGGCGAAATACTTTGCTTTATTGAGGTTCGGCGGATCGCCAGCTGAAGAACAAAAAGCTTTTTTGACCTTCAAACCAGAGCACAGAAACTGCATATAATGAAAAGGGCATAAACTTCGTGCGGTTAGCTGACATTATGAAAGGAAACATGAAGACGCTAATCCCCTTATCGAGCCACAGTGTCAGCGCATTACCGAGAACAGACTAGCGCTTGCATGTCGGGCTGCTTGATGGAAACAGGACAACTGTCCCAGCAGAACAGCGTCTTGTCCTGTGCGTCTTGTTCTTGCCATTTCCTGCACTGTTTATTCCTGTTCCCGTTGGTACATTTCGAAGTGAGTAGGAAGCATGGTTTTTCGAATACACACTGCAAATTATAAACAGGTAATCTTGACAGAAATTCCCAGGGAAATTTCTGGAAACATTTCAGAATTCCTGTCCTGTTGCAAACATTAGAAACACTAACTGGCGCGCGTTTGCTGCTTCAGGCTAGAGATGGATTCCGAGTCATAACTGAGAAATTTATTCCACAAGAAGAAGGTTAAACATTTAAAAAAAACTTCGGAATTTCCAGCATTTACAGCCAAGACTCGTCATTCGAATCCCTATCCTGTTCAGGCCAAAAGCCGTCTTCGACCTGTCCGTTACGTGCGCGTCATAGCTGAATGTTCCCATTTGGAGCAGGAAGTCTGGAGAAAAACTTTGCAAGTACATCGATAAGCTTTACGACGTCATTACACTCAAGTTCGTCCATGATGAAGGTTGTACTGTGCGTGGATGTGCAGCCCTAAATNATAATTAGAAGAACTCCTCCTATTTTTGGAAACATGGTAGTTTTTAACGAAAATAGTGAATATTTTAACGCTTTCAGGATCTTACGGAAGATTTTCACGCTGCAGACCTCCGTCTCGTTGCCTTGTTGGTGGCGTTACAAGCCTCGTTATAAAGCGAGGTGGGCCGAATGTGGCGAGTCCGCGTAAAGCTCAGCGACTTCGAGTGGTCTAAGGCACACGCCTTTAACACGCTTCTGCACGAGCGCATTTAATCGGCGACTGGTAAGCTGGAGAGCGTCGAGCATTGCGCGACAAAGACAGAGAATGATGTCCACCAGCAGTTCGTCCTGGATACGCATCTGACTAAAACCTTTCAGTCTTTTATATGGGCGTGCAAGTACCTAGACATGGACAAAACATAAATAAAATAAATGTTTGGGCAGGCAAGTGACGCATCCAGCCCTGTCAAAGATAAACGTAGTGTCCTTGACTTTGGACATTTCCTTCAGCGCCCTGTCATTATACATAGGTCACGAAAATAATTTAATAATTTTGGCAAGAATCACATATTTTAACAAAGAATACACTAAAATTCGCTTAATCCTTATACATAAATACCTGAGTTGCTTGTGGAAAATTGCGCGGGCGCTATGGTCCAAGGTTTTGACGGACCTCTCACATCTCCAAGATTGTTAAATCAGCCGAAGACGACCCAAAACATGGTCAACTTTCCATGAACTCACGAACTTTACTTATACGACTTAATGCTAAGTAGAAAATCGACGAATTCGATTAATTAGGAAGATTAGAGAATTCAAAGCGCCTGATTAGCTAACAATCGGCTTTAGATAGCAACTGCAGCACCGCAATCCCGAAAGTGAACAACCAAAAGCAAACATGAAAGCGATTCCAAGACACGCAAAAAGAGTTCATGGAGTGCACATCGATTCGGCGCCCGACAGCTGCCGCCGTCCTGCGCCGCCACGGCCAGACTGGTGGCGCAGCCTCGAGGTCCAGCGTCCACTAGCGGCTTACGGCTGACCACTGCGGGTGGGAGCAAAAGCGGTGCCCATCGAGTGGGCCGCTATAGTCGCTGCCGCAAAACAGGCATAGCATCGGCCAAGCGTTGCCTGCTGAGTAACGACCAACCGTTGGCGTTCGAGTGACATACCGTTGGCGCTCCTCAGAGGAAGTTTATAACTGGCTGATGCAGCTTTTTGATATCGGTCGGATCGAACCTGTCGTTGATCTAACGCAGACTCTCAAGAAACTCCCTAAACTCTGAATGGTGCGGGCAAAAGGTTACCGGATTACGTTAGCAGTGTAAGCGCTGCAGACTGGCTTTTCTGGCACACGCATAAAATGTCCCTGGCGCGTGGGGTAGCAGTTCCTGGTCAAGTGGAAATGTACTTACACGGACTGTCCCGAACCCGTATGAAAAATTCTAGTACTGAAAGTCGGGCAGCGGTGATGACCGCTTTAGAACTGCGCACAGGCGAAATACTTTGCTTTATTGAGGTTCGGCGGATCGCCAGCTGAAGAACAAAAAGCTTTTTTGACCTTCAAACCAGAGCACAGAAACTGCATATAATGAAAAGGGCATAAACTTCGTGCGGTTAGCTGACATTATGAAAGGAAACATGAAGACGCTAATCCCCTTATCGAGCCACAGTGTCAGCGCATTACCGAGAACAGACTAGCGCTTGCATGTCGGGCTGCTTGATGGAAACAGGACAACTGTCCCAGCGGAACAGCGTCTTGTCCTGTGCGTCTTGTTCTTGCCATTTCCTGCACTGTTTATTCCTGTTCCCGTTGGTACATTTCGAAGTGAGTAGGAAGCATGGTTTTTCGAATACACACTGCAAATTATAAACAGGTAATCTTGACAGAAATTCCCAGGGAAATTTCTGGAAACATTTCAGAATTCCTGTCCTGTTGCAAACATTAGAAACACTAACTGGCGCGCGTTTGCTGCTTCAGGCTAGAGATGGATTCCGAGTCATAACTGAGAAATTTATTCCTCAAGAAGAAGGTTAAACATTTAAAAAAAACTTCGGAATTTCCAGCATTTACAGCCAAGACTCGTCATTCGAATCCCTATCCTGTTCAGGCCAAAAGCCGTCTTCGACCTGTCCGTTACGTGCGCGTCATAGCTGAATGTTCCCATTTGGAGCAGGAAGTCTGGAGAAAAACTTTGCAAGTACATCGATAAGCTTTACGACGTCATTACACTCAAGTTCGTCCATGATGAAGGTTGTACTGTGCGTGGATGTGCAGCCCTAAACCCTGAAGGGGTTCAAGCGCTTCAAAGAGACGCGGGAAGCGGTCTGTGAGTGCACATCGATCCAGTGCCGCCAGCTGCTGCACTTTACGCGACAGCGGCCATTGTGCGACGCTAGCGGCCCCGATGCCCAGCGTCCGGTAGCCGTTTCGGCTGACCACTGCAGGCTAGCCGGAAGTGGGGGCCCACATAATGGTCCGCTCGAGTCGCTGGCTCGGAGAAGGGACGCAGCAGTCTTGCTGACTATGCATCGAGCGCTGCCTTTCCTCGAACTACTTTCGCGCTCTCGGCGAACTTAAGAAAGTTTTGCTTGCACTGTTTCGCTTGCCACGGACATGGACGAGTTATCTTAGCAAGCACGCGTATGAATTGCAGTTAAAGTGTTCTTAGCTATCATTCGACTTCGGAACACAAACTAAACACTCTCTATTATCATCAAAGCGAAAGTTCTTAATTATCCGAGCACCGTCACTTTTTTTAGGAGCGAAATGCAGCAAATGAGTGAATGAGCCGTTACTGGAAACGTAAAAAAACGAAATTGGTTCATTCGGAACTACGAATTTGGGGTGGGGAAATGGTAATGGATGGTATTGAATAGTGGCGGTATTAAGGACGTAAGCTGAGCTGGACATTTCTATTAGGAAAAAAACGGGGTTTCCCAGAATCGCACATGCGAGAAGCGGTGTGGGAACGCTGAGAGTACAACATTATCCAACGCGTTTTGCAGCTTCAAGCCACGCCGGAAAGAAGCCAACTTCTTCCACAGGTGCTCGTCGTAACTGGAGACCTCCAGCGTAGCAGAAGCCTTGAATGTGGCACTGATCATTGTGCAAGTTAAGGATGCATCCTCTGTATGATTTGGCCTTGTCGTCGTTCATGCTGCAGTGGCCCGAGATGCTGTAGTGGGGCAGATTGTCCTTGTATTTCGCGAGTACGTGCACATGCTCAGTGTAGTGAGCACTATGCATGCAATTGTCCATGAGGAACGTTGTTTTGTGCGTGGAAGTGCTGCTAAGAGCGTCCTAAATGAATAAAATCCGAGCTTTGTCTGTCACAACGGGGTCAAACATTCTAAGAATGCGCTTTATGGAATTATTCCTACATTTCAAAAGGGCCGATTCGTTATGTAGTGAATAACGCTTTTAAATTCTTGCCGAGCTAGCTTGTCGAGTTGCCAAAAGGGTGACTTAGTTAAGGGAAGGGGCAGAAACCACGCGATTCACGAAAATTCCGCTAAGGCGCGCATACAACAGATATTACTCACTCGGCGCAAAGCTCGAGCTGCTCTTGATGGATCCCTGTTAGTCAGCGTGATTAACTATTGCTAATTTTACTCGCCGGTCACCATTATTAGGGCAGAATACTATTATGGTTGCCATGTCGCTGCTTGCAGCTTGCTCGCATTCCTTAAAGAAAAAATTGAGTTTCACACGTCGGCTATGGGTTCTATAAAAGTGCTAAGCTTCCGCCCTACCGGTAGACTACACAAAACGAATTCCAAAATACGCTTCCTACTTACGCTCAATAGCAAGTGGTGTGTACGCGTGCCCGTAGCGTGTAGGAATGCTTGCACGCATAATACAGACAAAGTTCATCAAACGAAGTTCTACGGGTTTTCGATGCATGGAAAATCGAAAATACCGTCTGTTTCTGCATAGGGTCATCTACTGGAGTGGAGGAAGACCTCGTACTTACCCACTATTGTGAGCCCGCTATCGCATGCACTCATCGTGTAGGAAGAAGGACCTAGGGGAACTCTGCGTGGAGATAAACAAAATGACTTTCGCTTTTACTCTCGGCTCAGGACAACAAGTATGAGCATGCGATGGAGTGGGGTATGCGCATAAGACAGGTCTACGCATTCGTAACCACGGCTAGCGAAGCGCGGCATAGCCGCTAGTAGGTACGTACAAAGACCACTTAGCGAAGGTTGTCCCCGGATACCCTCAACTACTGACTCTAAAAAGTGCGTCAACCTTTGCGATCGTAAGACCGGATCTTAATCACGAGTTTTTCGCTTGAATGTACTTCAACTGTGAAGTAGCGTCAAGGTAATCTCGTGCTCGAGCAAGTTTCCTCGCAGACGGCGGGGCTTTCGTACGTTCTGTTCGTAGCTGTCAGCTGCTTGAAGGACGCTCGGCCGTTCGCTGCGAACGCTTTAATGAATTCTGCGGCGACCATCGGACGAACAAGATTCGCCGGATTCGTTCCTTTTCCTCTTCGATCTATTTCTGCACGTAGAAACTTTCGCGGTCGGTCTGCCCTTCTACCTACGAATTTTATGGTTTTTGGGAAAACGGGAAAATAACACAAAATTTAAACAACCTTAGGGGACAACGATGTTGTCAGCTTTGTGAAACTGCAGATACGTCTTGACAGGTTTTCCAGCGTGCTTTTAACACATTCAGGCCCTTTAGTCGTCAGCCCTATGGCGATGACCGTGGCTCTTCTACTGCTTTGGCTCTCAGGCGTATGCACCGCCAGTGGTAAAGATAATGATTAGCGTAACATATGGTTATGATGTCTTGCAGTGTACATGACTCTCGAATACGCTAAGGAGAAGTTTTCCTCGGCGGAGTACTTCTACCTTGACGATCCTTCGCCTGGCGACTACTTCGACAGCATCGCGTCAGCGGCAAAGATTCTGAAGGATAGCCTAGACAAGGTAATAAGTTTAACAAAAAGACGCCTCATTAATCAAGTGATTTCCGCCCGACACAGATAAAGACACGAAGCGGATCGTATCACAGTTCGCCGACTTCTTCAAAGAAGCGTCGCTGAAAACAGATGATCAAGGGGCACCGTTCGGATCGCGTGAATGCGGACTGCTCCCGAAACAGTTTACAGCCTGCCGTGTACGTCCCGGTACTAGCGGTTATTCCAATTAGGGCGGCGTTCCCAGCTTATTTGGGTCCTAAGAAACCTGCTAAGCGGGGGGGGCGGAGGGGCTTAGCACGGACGTAAGCGGGACCCTGGCAAATTTTTGTGTTTTGGGAATTTGTGATATTCTGGCATTTTTGGTTCAAATTTTCGACTGATTTTGTGAAATCCCTCTGACGCGCTGTTCCAGGTAAAAAAAGCTGTCAGTTCCGACCAGTGGACCATTTTTTCATTTGTTTCTCAAGTAAGGCCAGAAATCGGTCGGCGGCGTCTGTTTTAAGTTAATTACGCGAAATCGCTATAGGTATTAGGAAAGGGAAACGCCGCAGGCAATTCCAACGAAATTTAACCGAAAATTTGATACATATAGTGTGAAAGACACGTCGATCGGCGCCTGGCGGCGGGCCTTTTTATCTAGTGCTTAGTGTCACGTGACGCACCCCCCCCCCTGAGACGCCCGTGTGAAGCTGGTCCGAGACCCTCCACCTATGACCGTCACGCATTTTCTGGACGCTCCCTAAGTTCTAAAGGAAAACGCGATCGTGGCCTAGCCCTTGAAGCAAGTCGTTCGCAAAATCGAAACGTGTAAAGCATGAGGAGCATTTTCAGATTGAACCAAGGAATACCTTGAGCATGCTTGAGAAAGTGTTGAGCGACACGACGCCGTGGTTTGTCAACACCCGACTCTCCCTGGAGTTGTGGAAAGAGTGTGAAGCGTTAAACATCGATTTGGCCCTTAAGGTTTGTTTTCTAGACAATCTAGGCTCAGCAACTCACAGCTTTTAGATGGCGACTACACTAACGGGAGAGCAGTGCGAGGAGGGCCTTAGCGAAGATGGCTCGATGGAGCAGGAGTAAGTGGTTTAGGACGTTTTTTTCTACACCATTTGTAGCATGCAACGCCGACTGATGCAGTACGCGCAGGAAAACAATTTTGAAGGCGGTAACGAAAATAAGTAAGTGGGATCTTATCGTAGCCAGTCTGACGTCCTTGCGGGTTGTCTAACCCGTCTAGTTGCCTAAACTCACGATAGGAAACTTTAAGCCTCTGGCTCCTATGCTTCCAGAGCACTCTCAAACTCTTAAACCGCTTAATGGGCCCACCTAAGCAATCTAAGGCCGAAAGTAGGTCTAGCCGAGTCGACAAGACTTAAGTGTTGAATTAGTATTCATCGGCAGTTTGCCGTGAAATCGAAGTTCTATGGGTTCTGAAGCCTTAATAATACATTTCGCGATTTTTAGCTGCCTTCCCCTTTTCATTGCACGCTTTACGCGATCGTCCCAAGCAGTACGAGTATTCAAGACCGCGCTCGACAAGTACCTCCTAGCCATGGTTAGACGCAAGCTTTCGAGCTGACACCACAGTGGATTTTTCAGACCACAGTACAAGCATTTTGTACCGCTTTCGAACTAATACCATCATCACAAAGCGAAAAGGTCGAACGCGCAAAAGCGGTAGAAATCCACACCGCGTTTGCGAAAAGCCTAACGCGCGTTCAAAACAACTCAAGCTTACGGCTAAACGACTCCGCGCCGTGGGCATGCTACACCCAAAGAGACATCGACGCCGACGTAGCGGCTCGTAAGGGCTCTTCCCGATACAGCGCAGACCGAAACGCAGTTTAGTTGACGTCGCACGAGTTGGTGAGATAATAGACATGGCGAAGGAAAACGTTTCTTCGGACGGCTTCTTTTACGACGACGCTTCGGCGGCCGACTACTACGATGGCATCATCACGGCTGCCGGCTACGCTGTGCTACTGTCGAAAAGAGTAAGAGGCTACTAGTGGTCGAACAAAGTGTTTATCTGGGAGCATAAACAACTTCGAGGCAAATTTTAAGACTCGTTTATCGTCAGACTCGTTTATGCAAGGACTGCGCGATTTCAGAAAAAATGTTTTATGCCTAAACTTTGGGTAAATTGTCCACCTAAAATAACCTAAATTAAAGCGCCGTTGCAGACAATCCCTAACTGGTGGGAGCAAAGGAACCCTCGGGTGGAAGAAAATATGAGAGTGGTCAGGGAAGCATTCGAATCCCTTTTCCGGGACCTTTCGTCGACAACGGACGAGCAAGCGGAACCCTACGGCTTAAACGAGTGTTGGCTACTGCCCGCCGAACTAGGCGATAGTACCGTGAGTGCACGCACTGTCTCTGACAAGCGATACAATGTCCTATAGATCGTGCCGATAATGAGGACAAGCGTCAGCGCTTTGGAAGCAACTCTCTTCGACTACGACGGTACGGCGAAAGCATGTGACGCATTGAACAGTGATGGAATCCTAAAAGTTCGCACGACCACGTTTTCAAGTAACCGGTGTGGTGCTTTGCAGACACTGAGATCACTTATTGGCAACGGCTGTGAAGAGGGCCTTGCTCTAAACGGCACGACCGAAGCAGAGTATGCGGCAGTGCCTTGTCTGGGCTTTCAGTGTAGTCTTTGCAGAATGCAGCAACGTATGATGCAATATGCGGAAGAACACCAATTCGGAGGCGGAAGCGAGAATTAGTAAGTCACAAGGCTCACGCTAAACCCAAACAGCGACCCATGGAGCATTGTTTTTAGATGGGCCTTGAGGCCGCGTCACAAGATTGGTATGATGTGATTAGTAGGGTTCCGGGTGACGACTTTTCGAGAAAATAGAAATAGATTTTATGCTCAAACATGCCAAAACACCTTCACAAGGTCTAGGATTGTCTTGAAATGTCAAATAGCGCTGAATGGCGCTCAGCACCCGTCCACTTGAGGTTTGTGTTTTAGGCCTTAGGCTCAAGTTGTTCCTAAGTGGTTCAGGCCTAGGCTGCGCCTCAGGGTTTCGGCTTAGGCTACATAAACCGCGGGCGGACACCCACAAAGGCGTTTGCGTATGCTTGATGATAAATTTTATTTTCATTTCCCCATCCCTCAAAAAATCCAATCCAAAAAACCGATAAATCTCCTATCGAAAACCTTTAGCGGGTCATCGCTATAAACTAAAGCGCTGGCGTCATCTACCAAAAGTTTCGAATTTGCGTGTTGACGTAGCGCGGCGACATAAGGCTTCTTAGGAAACCTGGCCCGATAGATGTCCCCTAAAATTTATCAAATGTTAAGAAGGGGATAGTAAGCCAATTAGGAAATTGCATGCGTTCTGCTTTACATGCCCCTGCATCACATGTTTCTGCATCGCACATCGCTCTTGCTTCCCGTGCTCGTAGCCTTTTATGCTCCTACTGCGTATGTTCTTGCCGTTCATGATCATGCTTTGCATTATCATGATGCACATGCACCTGCCTTGCATGCTCCTACTTCGCATGCATCTGCTGCGAATGCCCTTAGTGTCGCATGCTCATGCTTTGCACACCACTTCTCCGTTGCTCCTTTTTCTATGCAACTTGCCTTGCATGCTCATGTGCTGAGGATTCTCATGATTTGCAGCCTGAAATCATGCGTACTGTTTTCAAAAGCACCGGTCGTACAATCCAACTTCATATTAAAAAGGAAATATGATACTGGTGCGCGCTCGCATGTAACGTTTGGCGCGGTCACGTGTTCGAGGTCTGTACAGGGGTCCTAGCCCCAACTTGGTTTCGGGGGGGGGAGCAAAATTCGCCTCTCAGGGGGGGAGGGTTTGGAGAGGCGGTCAATTTTTTAGGCCTAAGCCTAAAGACTGGGTACTCGCCTGAGCTTTATGCGCCTAAGCTTAATGAACGTATAGGCCTTAGCCTCAGACTACGAGCAGATAATTGTCGATTGCCCCACCCATAATAACCCGGACCCGGTAAGGCACTCTTTGCGGGGGCCGTAAGGGGAACATTATATGGCTTCATTTCCAGTAAACATTTCTTTGCAGTTGCATGCATCTGTTCGTCGCTCGTTATACAAAGTCGGACGAAGCAGCGAAAATGTTAAAAAATCCTTTGACAAATACCTCCTGGCCTCGGTATGAACCATTTGCAAAGTAGGGTGTTTAATCAGTCCGCTCGTAGATCACCGTTCATGCCTTTTGCTCCGCGTTCACGCCGAAATGCAACGAAGAGGCGTATCGCAGAAGTGTGCTCGATACACACGCATCTTTCGCCGCAAGCCTTGCACGCACAACGTCAGTTCAGGTCAGCTCCACCTTTGTCGAGGTGAACACTGACCATAAACTCGTAGTTGAACGTCACGACTCCGTGGAAGTGTGATGATGGCCCACAAGTTACTATTGCAAGAATGAATGCGTCCATTGAACGCGCAACGTCTACCGTGGCCTCGGATACATACTTTCTTGGAGAAATGTCGGCTCAAGAATTCGAGAACATGACGTTCGAGATGGCTGAAGCGGTTACAGCCTTGCATGCGGAAGTCTTTCGGTCGTTAGAGGGTGCTACGACGGTGAAACCATTTCGGTTGGAAATCCTTAAATTTTCTTCGTTTCCAGCCAAGAAAAGCGGAGGTTTCCAAGAGAACGCTGGCAGCACTTCTCGAGCAAATGAGAGAACTTATGATCGACTTAGGGAAGCTCGGCAACGAATTATCGAAACCTTTCGGAGTAAAGGATGACGGTCTATTGCCAGAAGATGCGAACTGCGATTTCCGCTGTTACGACAAGGAAAGACGTGTGTTAAGATGCCTGAGATTCACGAGCTGCTTTAGGACTCACTCCTTCCATTTTACGCGTTGATCAGGAAAGTGAAGGACCATTTAAGGAAGTCGCGAGAACGTTCGTATAAGAACGATTATGGTACTCTATACGTCTGCCAAGGGCACAGCGATTATGACGATCACATAAACACTGAAGAAGTGTTAAAAGTGCGTCACAGCGAAATCATGCCCTGTACAAATGTGTTGCACTTCAGGGAGTCAGCGAATTTGTGGCACCGGGATGCCAGAATCGCTCGGTCGGAGGTTACAGGGACGCGGGCTGGTGACTTTACTCAAAATACTTTATTCGTCCTCCACGCTTTAGGTGGCGTGGGAAATTGCTTGATTATGCAAAGGAGCACGGCTTCGACGGGTGCGAGGACAATAAGTGAGTTGCGAAGGATACCGGTCTCCTCAAAGAGGCCTGCTTTAGGTGTCTGCAAGTTTTCATCGCCCGCTACACAAACCACTCGCAGGTTGCTGTCGAAAGACTACAACATTCTTTGGACAAATACGTCTACCTTTCAGTAAGATTTTTAGCGGCATGTACGCACAACACGCCTGCGCTATGACGACAAAACAGCGCGCTTGACAATCTGGTAAAGCTACGTGCCGAGCAAAAGCGTTGATTCCTCTTGAATGTCCCCAGTAGAGATCGACATTGACCACCCGTACCGTATGCCGTACAGTACTGGACCCCCACCCTGTACAATGCCGTATCGTACCAAAAATACGGCCCGTACCGCGAACCGTACTCAAGTCGAAAACTCGCCCAATTTACCCCATCATTCACCAAGAAGAACAAAAACGACATTCCTATGGCAACAGGTAGCACATGGCTCGTATTCATAATTGAAAACTGTCCTTTTCCTTCAAAAATTGCTATTTCTGCCTTTTTTCTTAAAAATTTCAAATTTCCTTCAGCCGGGACGGCCCGGCTGGTACGGGCATGGCCCGTATTTCGGGACCCCCGT
The DNA here is from genome assembly GCA_020875895.1 of Aphelenchus avenae. Lineage (NCBI taxonomy): Eukaryota > Metazoa > Nematoda > Chromadorea > Rhabditida > Aphelenchidae > Aphelenchus > Aphelenchus avenae. Next base: position 113,015 of record JNEY01000224.1, read on the forward strand.
ACCGTATGCCGTGCCGTACTGGACCCAACTGCCGTACTCGTATTATACGGGAACGGGTACGGATACGGCCTAGTCCCCAGTAAAAACAAAAAAAAACCATGTCTGCGTTGGTTACTCTAATACACGTCCACTGCCGCAACAAAGGTTCATACTAACCAACACCAAAAATTAAAAGGGGGCGATGGACCTCTTCTGGGGGGGGGGGGGGGTTGGCGATGTGATCATCATCGAAAACCAGCTAAACGGCGCTGCGCACGGCACGGAAAGACATGAAGGTTAGGTAAAAAAGTCGCCGCCTATTTACATTGGGGCCTATACAACAAAATTCGTCGAAAATTATGATTTCTTAGGGGTTGGACATGCTATCATAGTACCATAGAGAGATTTTAGCCTTTAAGACCGCCGCAAGTCCCACCAGAGATATTTTTCGGTCCAAGAATTCATTAGAAATTAGACGTTTGCCAAGATTTTTTTACTTTGGGTGAGGGGCTCATGACCCTAAAAGGGAGTGTTCCCCCCGGAAGGCGTACGGGATTCTTATCGAAGGGTATGCAGCCATGTTCTAGGTGTTCCTGAAGTCTTTTTGCGTCTCCTATTTGCCCGGTGTCGAACAACAAAGCGAGAGGAACAAGATCGCTGCGTTGGTGCAATCCCTGACGAATGGCATGTTTCTCGTCAGGAATCTTTCGGGCCAGGCAGGACATGTCGAGTCGTGTAATCGGGCGACGACGACGAAGCCATATTACCCGGCAGAAACCACGGAGCCATCCGCACAGGATAGTACTACAGGCGAAGTACCTGCCAAGGACAACACTTCGCCTGAAGTATCCACCGAGGAAAATACTACTCCCGAAGATTCTAATTGGCCTGAGAAGATCATTTCCTACGCTCAGCAACTCATTGAGCTTGAAATCGACCGTCTCAAACCAAGGTCATGGGAAGATCGGCAAGGCCTGCATGAAGCAGTTGCACATGGCATCACTGAGCTCCTCAACAATTCTACGGACAGCAAGAAGTAGGGAGAGGAAAGGGACTAGTATCCAACGCTTGTCTCTCTAGCTATGCCTACGAAGCGCTCGCGTACCTGCCGTACGCGGACGACGAACGACACGGTTTCATCGAGCTGACAAGCAACCTTGACGTGGTTCGCAACAAGCACAAGTCGATAAATTACGTTGTGAATCGACGCAAGAACGAAGCACACGCCAAAGTCGCAAGCCATTGGACGACTATCGGAGATAACGCCAAGGATATCCTGGAAGCCATTTTGTAGGACTCTTATCGTATGCAAATATTACATTTTGTTCAGCTCTACCGGCCCAATTAACCTTACTAGCCGAATGCAAGAGGTCGGAATGAGGCTCGGGCCGTTCCTTAAGGAAGACGGCTTCAGGGCGCTCGCTGCGCTGCGCTGCGGCTACGAGTTCGTGTGGTACGAACTCGGCTATCGCTATTTCCCTGCCGGTTATGCGACCGGCAACCACACGCTCTTCACAAAGACGAACAGCAAGTACTCTGCCAACTGCGGCCAAATCATCTTCTTCCTGTGATTAACTTTTTTACACGGTCCGTATGGATTTATTGCAGATAAAGACGAACGTCTCGTAGTACCGCTGCAGTATTCTTGTAAGCCTCGTAGCCTCTTACACTCTGCCGTCGTCTTTTCAGGCAATGCAGTTTGCGACTGTCACTCGCCGAGTGTGTTTATTCGCAAAAAGCGTTTATTATGCGAATATTGTCATAAGATGAGGAGCAACATTAGGGTGAGTGATATTGTTACTCAGAGTGTAAAAACGTAATGATTCATTGGGAACTGCAAATCAGGGCACAGAAATGGCATTGCATAATGAAAGTATCACAGGCGCACGCGGAGCTTATTTTACGATTAAAATAAGAAAAGAGCCCTACGAGATTGTGTCGTATCACGAGGAATTTTTATTCCATCCCCCCCCCTAACGTAACACAGTAACACACCCCGGATCATCAAAGACGTATTCAGGGCCAGTTTCCTCGTCCCGTGATAGCACACAATTTCCGGGCGCGTACGAAAAGATAAGTTCACAAGCGTGGGAGCACAAAGAGCAATAATATTAGCCTAGGCGCTTTGCAGTTTCAAGCCAGGCCGGGAAGAAGCCGACTTCTTCCAAATGTGCGCGTCGTAGTTGAATACCTCCAGAGTAGCAGAAAACTTGAACACGAAACCGATCCTTTTGCAGGTTAAGGACGCATCCTTGCACGACTGGCCCTCGTCGTCGTTCAGGCTGGAGTGGGTTGAGCCGCCGTAGTGGAGCAGAACGTCCTTGTATTTTGCGAGTACACGCAGATGCTCGGTGTCGTGAGCGCTATGCATGCGATTGTCCATGACGAACGTTGTTTTGTGCGTGGAAGTGCAGTTGATGGCAGCCTAAATAACTCAAATTCACAACTATGTCAGTCGCAACAAGGCTCAAGAGGGTAAGAATCCACCCCTTTTCAGGCTCCTTTCCGTTCCAGCGCCCAAAGACGTCATTTAGGTCGAACGGAGAAGCAATTTTGAATGATGTGAGGCAGGAATCCTGCAATGGGGGATTCCAAAGTCTTACCAAAAGAAGTGCGTTAACGGAAGGGTGAGAAATAAGCCACACGTTTTCACAGCTTCACAGCGATCGCCCCAATTGATAATTCCGCTATGGCGCGCATACTACAGGTATGCTCACCTCAATAAGCTTCTCCGCTAAAGCTTTTCGCGTATTTGTGTCTCTGTCCTCGAAATACGCGTGGAGAATTCTGGTCTCCGCGCGAGGAGCAGAGCTTGAACCGAATAGGAAGGAAATAATCGAGTCCGTGCTAGCTGTACAGCCGGGTTCACCCAGCGTCACATGGTACAGCTCCATGTCTTCGAAGAGTTTGAACCAGCCGTCGTCGAATCGAAAAGACTCTTCGCGGCAAGACAGTTCCACTTGTTCCAGTCCCGTGAATGAACTGAGAAATTTGAAAGCGTTGTCAAGACCGATCGCTTGCCGCACGCCCCAAAACAGTCCTTTCTCCAAGAGCACTGTTCCTTTGATGCACTTGACGAGGTCAGGCGAATCGGTTGGCACGGCAAGTCCCAGTTGGTTCACGACGACGCTGTGCCGAAGACGGTTAAAGAACCAGCGGATCATTTCTTCTATCGACGCGTCCTCGAGACTGAAAGTCAGACAGTAACCAAAAAAGAGCTTGATTTGACATGGTCGCATAGGTATTCTAAGTAGGCTTCGGCGCCCGTGACGTGAAACGGGCCGTGCCGTGATTATTCGTGCCGTTTCACGTCACGGTTCACGTCACGGCGGTACCCCTGTAACGGTACCGTTATCCGTGACGTTATTTTGGCCCGCCGCTAGGCGCCGATTGATTTAAAAAATGGCACTTTTAACCGAGGGTTGACCAAAAATCTTGCCCATTTTTGTCCAAACGTCCTTTTTTTGGCTCGAGTTAAGTAATCCCACCTCGAATGGGGATTCGTCCCGAGCGGCACTTCACCCTTCAGGGCACATGCGCTAGACATTTTCCCCGTAGCTGTAAAATTTTTGCCAAAGGTGTTTGCCAAACGACTCTAGCTTAGGTTCTTTGTGCTTTGCGTAGCCGGTTGCTTTGAGCTAGAGAATACAAGCCGTCGTAAATAGCATAACTCAATTTTAGGTTTTTTGAACTACCAACAAGATGCGTAGCAAGAGTCGACCACGCTACGAATGCCCCAAAAAAACCTTGCACGACCGATGTCCGCTGTCACTGGATGTTGTTTTGCAAATTAAGTCGAAATAAATACAAATTCTGTATTGTTATGTTTTGTCCAAAAAGGTCGGACAACAGTGCTCAACGTTCACACAGCTAGGTATTCCTTACATAAAGGTTTCACATTGGAGACCGCCGTCTCGGTGTCTCGCCGGTACGGTGACAATCCTAGAACTGTTGACAAGCATACGGGCTGTGGCTGCGTGGATGAGCTCAGCGACTTCGAGTGCTCGAAGACAAACACCCTTTGTGCGGTTCCGCACCACGACGTGGAATCGTCGGTTGGTAATTTCGAGAACGTCTAGCATCGTGCGACAGAGAAATACGAGGACGTCCACAAACGGGTCATCCTGGAGGCGCATGCTGCTACTGCTACTAAAAGGTGAATAACTGCTATTTTGCCTAGCCTAACAAACTGGCAACGGCACGATCCCGGCGGTAAAAACAGTGGTACTTTTTGTTCACAGAACCGATAAAGTAAATATCGAATGCCTCGAAGGGACGCGGGGAGAAGTAAATGAGTGCGCATTGATTGCGCATCCGGCAGCTGCCGCGGTTTACGCGACCATGCCCATCTTGCGACGCCGGCCACACGGCGCCAAGGTCCAGCGCCCGCTAGCGGGCTTCCGGCTGACCACTGCAGGGGCGGGATATGGGGGCCCACATAAAGGCCCGCTCGAGTCGCTGGCTCGGAGAAGAGACGCAGCAGTCGTACTGGATATGAACCTAGCGAAGCGAAAGTCTTGGTTGCACTTTCCGCTTGCCATGGACGGACATGGTCGACTTTTCCCGGCAATTTGGCGCGTGAATTCGGTTACAATGTTAACTAATTATCTATCATTCAAACCGCCGAAGACAGCTAACCAACATAGGTTTTTTTCTGTCCTGCCGCCAGGCACCATCTGAGTCAGTTTTTATCTCTAATTATCATCTAATCAAAAGGTGATTATTGGGTATCCGAGTATTGCCATTAGATTGGGGCGGATTATATGGGCTCATCGAATTGCTGCTTCAAAGGTTCAAGTTCAACAAGAACAAAGCGTCATTCGGAATAGCGTATCAGGGCATCGAAAAATGGCATTGCATATTGTAGGTATTATTAATGTGTATGTACTGAAGGCGGAGCTGGACATTTCGGTTAGAAAAAGGGAGAAGCGACCGCACAGAAAGACATGTGTGATATCGCATAATTCTGGACGCTCCCGACTCTAAGATCGCAAGCGAAAAGCGCTGGGAACACTGAAAGTAAAACATTATCCAACGTGTTTTGCAGCTTCAAGCCACGCCGGAAAGAAGCCGACTTGTTCGGAACGTGCGCGTCGGATTTGAAGGCCTCCGGAGTAGCAGAAAGCTTGAATGCGGAACAGCTCCTTGTGGAGATTAAGGACGTGCCCGCTGAACGATTGGCCTTCGTCGTCGGTGCTCCTTTGAACGTTTGAGCCGCTGTAGTGTAGCAGATCGTCCTTGTACTGTGCGAGTACATGCAAATGCTCAGTGTCGTGACAACTATGCATGCGATTGTCCATGATGAACGTCGTTTTGTGAGTGGAAGTGCAGTTGACGGCAGCCTAAATGAAATCACGCCGTTGACTCGCCTCGGCGATTAGTCCATTTCTTCGACGCCACTATGTAGTGGCAGCATGGTCGCTGTATTTCAGGGGTGATCCGATTGCCGCTGCCCTGGAAAAACTGACCTTCTTAGTCTAAAATCGACCAAAATAGGGCGCTTTACGCGACAAATTTCGTCGACAACGGCGACTATCTATTCCGTTAAACAACCATCAACGCCACCGCAAACCAGCACCCAAACGTGTAGTTTTGATGTCCCCTTCATGGATACCTGGAGGTGACCTGTTTGGGAGCTAAACGGGTCTTAAGACTTTTTGAGTCATAGTTTTAACGGATCTAATCAAACAATAGACCGAGCCTAATATTAACAGGCTTTGAATACATGCATTTTGTCAATATTAAGCTATGCGAAAGGAATGGGCTAATGCCCTGTCGGCCGGTCCGACATGATCTAACATATTAACAGCGACCGTTCCATTCCGCTACAGCCCACAAACAGCAAAGAGGCGCACCTCAATGAGCGTCTCCGCAACAGTCCTTAGCGTCTTCGTATCCTTCCGCTTGAACGACGTCTGAAGAACTCTGTTCTCGGAGCTAGTCGCAGAGCTTGCACCGAACAGGTAAGAAATAAGTGCTTCCGTGCTGGCTGTGCATGAGCCGAGAACGATCTTCAGGCGGTATATCGCCAGCGTCTCGAAGAGCTTGAACCACTCGTCGGTGAACCGAAACCCATTGGAGATCAAAAGCTCCACTTCACGGAGGCCCGTGAACGAGCTGAGGAATCTGCAAGCGTTGTCGAGGTCGATCGCCTGCCCCACAGCCCAGCACAGTCCTTTCTTCAAGAGCACCGTCCCTCGGACGCTCTCGAGGAAATCGGGCGAATTAGTCGGCACTGCGATCTCAAGCTAGTCCGTGACGACGCTGTGCCGAAGACGGTTGGCGAACCAGCGAGAAATGTCCTCGACGGGTACATCCTCTAGACTGAAGATCCGATTAGAATGGGGATGTTTGATGCGCGACACAGGAGCAGGGAGGTCAGGTCAAATAAAACGACTCATCTCGGCTGTGAGAGGCGGGGGGGGGGAGGGGTAAAAAACCAAAATATCATCTTATACTTCCAGAACGCAATCTTGTTTTAACGGTATTTTTGCGAATGAAGTCGTAATCAAAATTAGTTTATTTTGCACAATTTTCGGCTCGAGTTAATCCTCCGCCGCTCTGCATCTTACGGGAAGGGGGAGGGGGCAGATACGCAAGCGTAGCCTAAAGTTGACACCCCGCAGGTTTTCCTGCGGGTTTTGGAGAGGCACACCGACTCATTACCCGAATTCGCGAATTTATCAGGCAAAACGTCAGCTTTTTACTTTGTCCAAACCGCTGGTAACTGCAATTTTTACGGGCTTTATGGGCGATGAATTCAACAGAATGGATGCATCCACCAGTATAGTAAATTAAAGGCTACTAGTACGGGGACCACGGCAAAATATTGTTTTAACACAAATTTGCAATCGGCTTAATGTATTAACAGCAGCGACGCATTCGCTAAGGGGCAGGTTGACTGAAGGCGGAGTGCGCGAGAGCCTCCAAGCGATGCGGAAAGGGGTCAGTGAGTGCACATCGATTTCAGGCCCGGCAGATGTTGTTGTTTAGGCGAGCACGGCCATCATCTGAGCCGGCGAAACGGCCATGGAGCCCGGCGTCCGCTGGCGGTTGCCGACTGACCACTGCAGGGAGCCAGGAGTGGGCCGCTCGAGCCGCTAGCCGCCCAGAGTCGATGCAGCAAGCCCAGCGTTGAACCGCCACGCACGTGTTACCCGCAAGTGGAATACTAGTAAAAGCGCCAATGTTACTAATCATCGAAAGGGTATTTGTTGATGCTTACTAGAATTACTTGTCCATTCAGGTCGCTCACTATTTAACTGTGGACGCTGCTTTGCTGTCAAGCAGTCAATTTTCGTGAATGTTACCAATAACTCCCCCTAATGTGTTTATTCATATTCCGTTTGAGCTTCGCCTTAGCTTCCTTGCGACTTTCTCAGCGGTTGGTGGACGTCGTCCTTAAGCCATGCGATACCTCACGTCCTTCGCACGCTGTGCTTAATCTGCCATGACGGGAAAACAGAAAGCTTGCTGGGAGGGGAATCGTGACGCTTATTTTTAGGTAAATCCCTGGTTTGGCTCCGAAAGACCTACGGCTCTAGGACTACATTATTCGTCAAATCTCGGATGTGAATGCTTGTGTGTCGATGGCAGTGATTCCCGAAGATGTTCTTCACGACGTCCTCGTCTATTTCGACGACTACCAGCTTTTCGAGTTGCAACTCGTATGCCGTCGTTTTCAGGCCGCATGCTTCACCAAGCTGGCGCAAGTAGTCTTGTGTAGTCTTGCATCAAGCTGCGAGTGTTCTCTCTTAAGCACTGAGTTGTCTTGCTTCGGACTCAAAGGTTAATGCCCGAGTTGTCTTGCTCAAGCTGTGAATGTTCTCTCGTAAGCTATAAATTCTCTTGATTGCAGCTCAGTGGTTAAGGTCCGAGTCGATTGTCCTCAGTAAACACTCAGTCTTCTTGCTTCAAGCTCGAAGGTAAGGGCTGAGACATCCCGTTTCAAGCTGTTAGTGTCCTCTCTTAAGCACTGTGTCGTCTCGCTTCGAGTGCGTAGGTTAAAGCCTGAGTCATCATGCGTCAAGCTGTGAGTGCTATCGCTTAGGGTCTGAGTCGTCTTGCAAGGTCTGAGTTAAGGACTGAGTCGACTTGCTTTAACCTGTGAGTGTTCTCTCTTCGAAGCTCCGAGGTTAAGGTCGAGTCGTCTTGCTTCAGCATATGAGGTTATCGCTTGTATGTATGGTTTGTATGGTTATGGGTATGGGTATGGTTGTCCTGCAGGTCGAGCCCTGTTAACCGCCGTCCTGGATCGGCCAGGCCCGTTGAAGACGAAGGTGGCGGGTGCGGTTCATGCGGCATCCTCGACAGCAAGGTGAAGGCGCTCGCCGGGAACGGTTGAGCAGGATAGCACGAACTTGCGTTGAGTGCACTGAATGGAATAAGAGCAGCATGAACTTGCGTTGAGAGCACTGAAGAGAACAGGAGCAGCATGAACTTGCGTCGAGAGCACCGAAGAGAACAGGAGCAGCACGAACTTGCGTCGAGAGCACTGAAGAGAACAGGAGCAGCATGAACTTGCGTTGAGGGCACCGAAGAGAACAGGAGCGGTTGAAGCGATGAGAAGG
>JNEY01000224.1:123975-139841 GCA_020875895.1 Aphelenchus avenae
CACTTTGCCAGTATGCCTAAAACTAGGACCAGTGAATGATAGCACAAACATAAGTAATCTCTCAAAAAGTCTCGATCCGGTCTGGAAAGAGAACCGTGCCGCCAGGCGTCCTAGGGTGTCCCGGAAAAAGCCCGCCGCCGGCTATACCAATGAAAATGTAGGTGAAGTTGTATAGTGAAATTAGCTCTGATGGGCGGAGGGCCATTTTGCCTAGTGTGAGTTTACTCGTAATCCGGCGTATTTTTTGAAAATCGGAACTCAGAACCTTTGTTGTAGTCCCGAAAATCGGATTTTCGGCATAACCGCTGCAGGCATCTTACGACGTATGCGTCCAAATTACATACATCTCTTCCTTTAAACGCTTACCTTTGTAGCCCGACGGCAAAGTCACGTTTCCGTGCTTGATCTCGAAGACCCTCGGTCTGGCGTGGTTCACAATGGACTCGAAGGAAGACAAATGGGCGTACTTCAGCGTGGGCACGTTTGCGCAGGTCTGCAGAATACGGCGGGCATCGTCTTCTCGAAGAGCGAAGACGCTGCACAGCTAAAAGCGAGGTTGCAGCAGTCGCTTATGGTGCTTGGTTTAGCAGACTTTTGGTTTAGCAGAGCAGCAAATGTCTACCTTCTCGGGTTCACTGATATCTTCGTCGAACTCCTTCCGGTAACCCTCGAAGAGATTGTCCATGGATAGGCCCACCCACGCGCTAGTGACAGTTGAACGCGCTTTCTCCAGAAGATCGACGATTCTTTGGATTCCGAGCGGCACTTCACGAGGTGCAGTTAATATCTAAATCAAGAGTGAGAGTGCTAACCGAAACGGAGACCTACCCCGTTCTCGTAAAACTGCACTTGACGCATTCCGAGCTTGTCGCATTTGGATCGGTGAGCGTCGTGGTCGACCACTTCGAAGCTCAGCTGCCAAGCTTTGTCGTAGTGGACTTCGACCGCCTGAAATATGGTTTGAAATAACTCTGAATGAAGCCAAGAAAAATGGTTTTTGGCAGGACGCGTGCGTTAGGCAAGCAGTTTGAAACTAACAAAAGTTTCAGTAAAAAAAGTGGAACTGATCTTTTCTAGTCCTTTCTTCGCGCCTTCAAAAGTATTCATGAGAATGAGTGGTGAGCTCTACCCGTCCTACGTATGCCGTCGGATCATTTGCGTCCCACGTCCCCCTCCAACTTCATACCTCCACGTAGTGGAACCGCTGAACCAGCGCGTAGATGGATCCGATCGAGACGTCGTTGCTCAGGTGCAGCCGAAGCGTCCGCGAAACGATAGCGCCGTCCACCACAGAGCTCAGCGCATCGACAAACCAGCGATGAGACAGCACATGTGTTTGAAGCCTGAAGACCTCGACGATGCCACCGAGACGTAGTGGCCGCAATGCGTTGAGAACGTCGTCGGATGCGAAAAGGGTCATCGCTTGAAAGGACGTAGATCCAGTTGGCGTGACGAATGCGGTAGAGATGTGAAAGCCGTATCGAATCCACACAACACGAAGCGTCCGACGTGCGACTATTCCGTCGGCGACTGCGGAAAAGCGGCGGCTGGCAAGGAGCGTCGAAGCGAGGCCAGGCGTCGCTACGAAGAGGAGAGCGTCGTTAAGAACCACGAAGAGCATTTTGCGCGAACGAAGCTGAACAAAACGAATGGTCACGAAAAGTCAAAATTCAGCAGGTTGCGTGCTTCCGAAGCACAGCCAAATGCAACAATTATTCACTAAATGAAGCATTCGATTGAGGCGTAATTTACCCTAAATTACTTTTTCAATCGCGAAAAATGGTGTTCGTAGAAGAAGCTCGCTAGCGACGCCATCGTGCGCGTCGTGGAAAAGAGTAATTTTCACTGTGAACAACCATTCACATATATTGCGTAATTCAGCTAATTAACCTAACGATAACAATGAACTTCCGAGAATGATAGAACTATGTCGAAGAAAAATTCGTTAGCGAAGAAACTCCAAGAAAATAGCGCTGCTCGGCGGAAATCCAAGTGTGGCTAAGTGTCGGAGGCCATTCGCGCTAAGTCCCAGCGACTTCAAAGGCTTCTATGAGACCTTCGTTCTCGATAACAAGCCAGCAAACAAGTGTTTACGCAAGTGCAAGACAATGATAAGACAAGGTAATTTTTTTAAATTCTTTTCTTTACGAGATAGCACGTGACAAGAGAAGTCTGCACATTAATTATCAAAATCTTCCATATATTCACCGCCCTTAGCTTCCCTGTAACTTTCTCAGCGCTTGATGGACGTTGGTCTTGACACGTTCAGGTCACGCCGTCGTCCCCGTCGTGGTTGAGCGAGGACTACGAAATTTAAAGCTCGTCGAGAAGAGTGTTTGTTTAGGGAAATCCCTGGTCTGCGTCCGAAATACCTTCCCCTGCATAGGCTTCATTATTCGTCAGAATCTGCGGAGCACTCGCGTCCGAATGGCAGCGATTCCTGCGGATGTGCTTCATGACGCCCTCGTCTACTTTAATGACTACCAGCTATTCGAGCTGCAATTTGTATGTTGTCGTTTTCAGGCAGTATGCTCCACCAAACTGGCGCACAGTCGAGTCGGATCGCAGGTACGTTCATCGCAGCACATATAGTCTAAATACTGTCCAGGAACAGCGGGATCATCGCTGGCGGGGACCGACCCTCATGACGGACCCATAGATGGTGGAGGGGTATGCGTGGCACTTGGAAAATGGCCGCACGCTAGGCGCCCCTGGGGCAACGTCCAAATATCATCATTTTGCATGCCAAGCGGGCGCTCGTTACCTATACTTGAGCCTTTTTAGACGCCTATAAAATGAAGTTATTCAGCCATGTTCGGGGTTCTTGTTCGGCCCATCACGTGGGGAGGTGCAGCAGCGGTAGCCGAGGAGATCAGAGGGTCTGATCATGGGGAAGGCGGGGGGAGTGGGCCATGCCCATGACCACAACTCATTTTTGAATGTGATATTGTTAACTTTTAGCGTCTGATTGCCTTCCACAATGTACTGGACAATGGCCTTGGTCTTCGTCTTACTCATGGTACTCGCATTTCCGTTCGGTAGGTACTCGTGCAAGCGCCAACAGTTGGTTATTTCTAAAGCTTTAGCTTTATTGGAAGCCGCCGAAGCGTTGTCAGCTCGTCAGGAAGCAAGCAGACCAATTGAACGTGGCTTCACGGCAGCGATCTCCGTCGCACACGTTTGCAAAATTCGCTGTGCTGAACGCGCGTCAGACAAGTGCCACTTAGAGCGTGACTTTAAGGACGAAATACAGAAGTGGGCGCGCACCACCGTGAGCTGTGATGCAGGTACGGACTTTTTCACTGTTGAGGCCGGGCTGTTAGACAGCGGTGAAAAAGTTTGCAGTTTTTCCCCAAAAAGTCCGTCCTCAAAAACTTTCACTTTTTAGTTTTCCTAAGGGGCACTTTTTCGGACGATTACATTGAGGCATTGGAAGAATTTCGCTGCACCTTTATCCCGCGCAGCGGCAGTTTCCGGCGTGTACTCAGCTAGGTTTGTCGATGACTACCATTGGTATCAGTGGTACTTAGCGTGTTTGATGCGTACCGAGTTTTCCTTTCACTCGCTCACATTTCCCCGGGCAGTCGGAACAACTTCTTCAAATATCTTTGCCGGACAAAGCCTCCTGAAACTGCGTGAAGACGTGACTGGACCATTTTGTCGTGACTGAGCTTGCCACAGGCATCGAGCTGAAACCTATTGTTCGAGTTGTGCTTGACTGTCGCAGTCCATCCAATGTGCAGTGTTACAATGACAGTATTATTTCGTAATGAGTGGTTTAGGCATCCAGCGCGACGCTCCTAGAACGAACACTCAGTTGTACCGCTGGAAAGACCTCGCTGCTCTGCTTGTAGTCTGGATGCCTATGCTGTGCCTTCCGACAATGGCGCTGTTGCGGCCTACGTTTGGCTGTCGCGCGGCATAACCCGTGCGGTGCACCTCTTCGTGGCGAACAATGCCTTGCACCGACTTCAAGAGAAACGCCGAGCGCTCGTGAAGCGTATTGTTTTCTTGCTCTCACTTGATGTCGGACTATTTATTTTTGTCGGCCTCGTTTTGTGTGTTTGCATCTCCAGCAAGTCTACCGCGGACAGTTTCTTCCAAGCGGGCATGTTTCTCTGCTCGTTTCTACATCTGTGTGCCATCTTTGCCCATGTGGTATTGATCCTCGTCCATGATCGATCTTACGGAAAGCGCGAAACGGTGGGTAGCTTCGTAGACGTCTTATTTTTTGGTTTCTTCGGAGCATTATTTGTAACACTGATTTCCTTTTCGTTCCAGGCTGCATTGTGCTCTGCACTGTCCGACGCTTTGTGCTCCTAGTCACCCGTTGTTTTCGATGTTGTGATCAAGTGCTACGACAATCTTCCTTTCGTTTAATTAAACCCTTCAAGTTTCGCGGTCCTCGATTCATGGGGCAAGTGTGATGACAGCGGCTAGAGCCTTCGTAGGCCAAGCACATAGCCGTTAAGCCAGTTGAATCAAACAAACTCATGCTCGCATCGGAAAAAGGTTTAGACTTTATGAATGTGTTGAAACGCGCTTATTGAAACGGAATATTGGTGGCTTAAGGATACCGTAAAAGCTATAATATAAGACACCCGTCTTCTAATTTTCGAGGGTTTCGTAAAAGTCGTAAAGGGTCCCCCCTATGGATTTAGCAAAATTTTTCGAAATTTTGATGACAAAAAGTTCTCGTCTGGAATGAATAGTTATGGCCTAAAACGTACTGTAAACATGTCTCTGTGACAACTCAACTTTGAAATTTATGGCGCACGTCTTGTATTAGGGGCCGTCTTATATTAGAACACGTCTTCTATTAGAGCTTTTACGGTACTCGCAGTAAATTCGTTTAGATCAAAGCATACTTCTTACGCTACGACATTCCATCACTAAGCATCGACGAAAGCATCCAAACACGGTCGGTTTCGACTATCTGTCGGCTTTGCGTTGGCGCTGATGGCATTTGGCTTGACAGTTTTATGGTCCGGCCATAATTGCGCTTACCGACGCTAGCGGAGCTCGGCAAGCACCGCGATCGGCCATGACAGTTTGCTGAGATTGGCTGCTATGGAGCTCGCGATTCTTTTGGACACATTTCATGAGTTTGGCGGACATTATCGCATGCGATCTTTCCTGCGTCCAGTCCACCTATCATGTGATTTCACGTACGCACAAAACTGTGTGCCTGCGTACAGAGGCACGGCAGGGCATGATGCATGCATTTTCAGCAAAACTTAATTACCGCGTGATTACCGTTTGGTTCGTTTAATTCAGACTTGACATGGTTACTCGTCCGTGCTCTGTCCAGTGTACTCGAAAGTACAGGAACGTTCTTCGCGACAACATCGCCGAGAACGGTCACGCTGAAGATAAAGCACGACGACGAAAGGAGCTCACAGGCCAGGTGCGACGCGCCTTCAATTAAATAAGGACGGATTCCGCATCCAAGTTTTCCTACAGACTTCGTTTCCCGCTAAAATCATCAGCTACGACACGCACGAGCCAAAGCAGTGTATCGCAGAACTGCCAAGTTCACTGAATGCTGAATGAATGCTGAATGAATTGCTTCGACTTTGCCCAAAATCGCTCTGGCGGCGCCTGCGGCGGGCTATTTGTGTTTATAACTCTAAAACCTCATTAGTTTTTGAATGGCCATCGCGAACAATCAGTGTGTTTTCGCCAAATTAGCTCAAGAATCTTCGAAAATCTGTCTCGATCAAAGGCAATTTGTAACATGGATATTACTCTGTCGCACGAAAAATCGTTGGCGTCGCCTGCGGCTGGCTAAAAACGGCGATTTTCAACGGAAAAACGTCATGAAGCTTTCCGCTCTTCAGTTTTTTTCGTGCAATTTCAGTGAAGGACGTCATTGCAGTATCAAAAATTTCGCTGGTACCGCCTGCGTCGCGGAAAAAAACATGCTTTACTTCGGAAAGCGCTAGTGAAATACACGTTTTTCGGCGCGCGCGAAAAAAATTTTTTGCAATTGCGCCCCCCAGGCCCGAAAATTTTGCACTGTGCCCCCCCCAGACCCCTTCGGCGCCCCCCGAGGCCGAATTTCATCCGAGCAGCCTGCCAACTCTACCTTGAGTCCAGGGCCTGCTTCGCCTCAAACAGGGCGGGCCTAACAAGTGGGCTGTTTTCTAACGCAGTCATTATGTGTTCTCCTTGTGAGGGCAAACCGGTTACAGCTGCGGAATGAGGTGTTCTTTGAAGGGCTCCATTCTGCCTACCGTTTTCGTCGCAAATGCCGCCGTCGATACGACTTCTTTACGAGTTCTTTGCACTATTTGCCTTTCCAAAATTATGATTTTCCTGTTTCAGTACCTTTTCCAGATGATTTTCAGTTTTCGCTCCGTTCTGATGAGACGTTCCACGTTGCGTGCAGTGTGCTATGCAAAGAAGCTGTGAATTTCATCATGCCCTTGTCGGAAAAGCTGGGAGGCGGCAAAATATGGAACCCATTCGACCTTTTTGTTCTGCTTGAGCCTATGCTCCTTGAGCCACTGAACGCGTCGTGCTTCAATGTTTACTTTCTGAAGCGTGACTAACGCTTGCCAGAAAATATGCTGTACAATGCGAACAATAGTTGCTTGTCAAGCCGCCATAAAACGCGTCAACATATTGACATGGCTTGCTGCCTCAAATGCTTTTGAGCCTTGCACTTGCGGCCGTTAAAAGGGCAGAAAAAACCTTGCGAAATGCATAGTGCCGAGCACAAGAATGACATGACGTCGACGAATGCGTTCACCAAGCGGTCTTGCCTCAAAATTATCACCATGGTATTCTGGGATGAGTAATTTGTACCGACTGGCTACAGTCTGGCCGCACCCTACTGACGCACGTCATGCTTACATCGCATTCCTAAGCAAGGATTGCAAACACCGGAGGGGATTGCTCAATCGCCGCTGTTCTCGACGTACCGATAAGCTCGTAACTCGCTTACTCATCTCGGTTATTAATTGGCAAACAAAGGAAGGAATAGATTAGCTTCCTTCATTTAACTGCGTCAATTAAAGCCAATTATGAGTGATCAATGTCGGATCAAAGTGCTATTCTGGCTCACAATTGCACGCGACCATGAATTGTTGCTTTTGCAAGGGGTGGTTTATGACCGTCGGCGGCCATAAAAGACGCTCGGAACCGTCAAAGAAGTCATTCGCGTCGGCAGTCCCAAGCATTCCAAAACCTCACGATCGAGAATGACTCTCCTCAAGCTCCTCGCCTTGCTGGTGGTGCTCATCGCGGCAGTCACTGTGTTGGCACAGACGACCACGACCACGACGCCAACGACGACCACAACAGGAAGCACAGTCAGTGGCAGCAACACGACGACTGTGAGCGCCGCTACAGGTTAGTAGCGCGGATGCATCAGCGACTTCCTGGGAACTTTGTGTGTTTCTATCCATTACCCAAGCGGATCTTTTTGCAATTTTTACAATACTTCCCTCCCCTCCCTTGTCAGGTCCAGTACTAATATGAATCTGAACCCGAACCCGAATCGAAAAATACCGATTACCGAATTAGAATCTCCGCAGTACTAGTGCTGAGCAGGGCACGTCCCGTTAGCCCGCTAGACTTAGCGGGCTAAGTCTAGTTGGATGCTATTCGAGACGAATGATAACGTGAAGAACATGGGTTAGTTACGTCATGTAGGCATGCCTAGATCCTCCTTATGGTCCAAGGTATGCATTAGGGTTTAGGCGCCAGTGCCAAGATATGGGCCGGCTCCGTACCGCTATCCGTATAAAACGGTACGGCACCTAAGAGCCGTGTTCTATGCCGAGCCGTGCAAAGCCGTACCAATTTCAGTTACGCGTCGCGGCATTTTTGGCCCACCACGGGTCCGAGGGCCGAACTTTAGGATGCATCCAAACCAAATACCGTAAATCCTCTAATTAGAGCCCTCCCTCTAATTACCGCCCTCCCTCCAATTAGGGCCCCCTTTGGACCCGAGCAAAATAATTAGGGCCCTCCCTCTAATTAGGGCCCCGGGGCCCTAATTAGAGCAACAGCCAATAACCCATTTACAAGGTAAGTTTGACTTGCCTGGAAAACATGTNTAATATCCTTATACACTAAAGCGCTGGTGTTGGTTTGTGCCCAAAAAAAGTTTTCTCTGTCCTCTTGAATTTGGTATTACTAGTTAGCCCCTGAAAAGTTGAGTCAAAATGTAAAACAATAGATGTAGGGGTTCCATCGAATTTCTCTCAGGGTGAGTCGGGGTCACAGGGTTTTCTACATGAACAATCCGAAAATAGCGCCATTAACCTACGCCGGCGAACCTACTTGAGGCCCGGCGTCCGCTAGAGGTGTCCGGCTGACCAGGGCAGGGACCCTGGAGTGGCCCGCTGGATAAAGTTCATGCACCTTCGCGAGCGGTGCTGCTTCGATAGTGGTAACTAAAAAATTGACAAGCCGTATACACTAACACGGCATAAAACACGGCCCGTAGTACGGCTTGGCCCGTGTAATACGGCTTTTTTAGAGGCCGTGCCGAGTTGCCGTGCCGTATTATACGGGTACGGGTACGGGTTTGGCCCGTACCATGGTACTGGCGCCGAACTCTAGTGTTAACAGCACACTCGAGAGCACGCTGTGACTTTCTCAGCGTTTGATGGACGTGGGTCATGACACGTTTAGTTCACGTAGTTGTCCCATGTCGTGGTTAACGAGCGTGGACGAGGAATCTTAAGCTCCTCGAGAAGAGTACTGCTCCAACAAATTATAGGAAAATTCCTGGTTTGCTTCCAACAGACCTTCCGCTATAAAAGACTTCGTTATTCGCCAGAATCACTGCTTCGCAATGGCAGTGATTCCTGCGGATGTCCTTCACGACGCCCTCGTCTACTTTAATGACTACCAGCTATTCGAACTGCAGTTCGTATGTCGCCGCTTTCGGGCAGTATGCTCCACCAAACTGGCGCAGAGCCGAGCCGAATCGCAGGTTTGTTCATCGCAGCATTTTTGTTTAAGGACTATCCAGAAACAGCGGGATCGTCACATAGCTAGGGTCTAGGCGAGCAACGGTGATCGGGAGATGGGTTGCTACAAGCACTACGGAAAATGGCACGACGCTAGGCGCCGCTGTACCACGTTTTCGCCATATTTACCTATGCAACTGTCGCCTAAAATTTTCATTCGCGGCGGCTTTCTTACCTCTACTTGGACCTCCTTAGAAGCTTTTAAAATAGAGCTAAGCATTTCTTGTTGCACGATAACACGACCCGGAGGAAATGGACCAAAAGGTTCAGTAGGTAAATCCCGCGGTGCGGGAAGAAGGTCAAAATGTACCTCATGACAAACGCGCTTTTTATGGGCGGTCTTTGAATGGTGTATCGCTCACATTTTTAGCGTCCAGCATTGCTTTCCGTGACGTACTGGACAATGACTTTGGTCTTCGTTCTACTGATGGTGCTCGTATTCACCTTTGGTAAGCACGAATGTACGCCAGCAACAGTATAATGGATCTTGTTGGTTATAGGGGGGGGGGGAACTTTAGGGGTGAGGGAAACTCCCCGCCCCCTATAACCAACAAGGTGACATGCTCGCCAGAGCGGCCTCCACCACCACCCGCCCTCCCAGCCTGCAAACTTGCCTTTCCTTAAGTAACCTGAAAATATGCGTACCACGTTTTCGGTTCATCGACTTTTCCCCCACCCCTAAATTTTCCCCCCCCCCCCCCTATAACCAAAAAGATCCGTATAAATTACCTCTAAGTTTTTAGTTTTACTGGAATTCTCGGAAGCGCTGTCAATTCGTCAGGAAGCACGCAGACACGTCGAGCATGGCTTGACGGCAGAGGTCTCCGCTGCAAATTCTTGAAAGATTCGCTGTGAGGAGCGCGTGCCAGACAAGTGTCGTTTTGAGTGCGACGTTAAGGACGGAAAACACGAGTTGACGCACACCACCGTACACTGTGATGAAGGTACGATCTCAGCATGGTTCACTCGTTAGGTCTGCCTGTTCCTGAGCCGTGAAAACACTGTTGACGGTCCTGGGCTTTTGAATTTTATTTCGCGGCTTGGCGTTTTTTCAATGTGAAATGCATAATTCGTCTAGACAAGACGTTTTGTGGGCACATTTGGATAATTTTTTCGGCATGCAAGAAAGGGCATCGCCATAAGATGGATTCACTTAGAGTCAATGCCTATACACATAAGAATTTTTGGAACCTGAACGGAATTAGGGTTCGTTGCATCCGTTCAGCTTAGTTCTTTAATTTCGTGGCGAAGCTGACAGTCGTCGTAGACACAGTTATGGAGCTCACTGTTAGGGAGCGTCCGGAAAATATGTATAACTGACATGGGGGAGGGTAAGCAAATGGTGACATTTGCTGGATATACTCTCCATCATCCGCCTTTGCCCACTTAAGGATTTTGCCCTTTATACTTACGGGGAACCCTATAAGGACTGTTTTAGACACTCAAACGTGCACTTACCATGTGCGGCCGGACTGGGAGCGCATATTCGAACACAACCCTCCTAGAACGAGGACTCAGATGAACCGCTGGAAAGACTACGCTGCTCTGCTTGTATTCTGGACGCCTATGCTATGCCTACCGACGGTGGCACTGTTCATGAATTTCCTACGGGAGTCCCGCGATGTAACCCGCTCGGTGCAGCTCTTCGTGGCCAAGAACGCCTC
The DNA here is from genome assembly GCA_020875895.1 of Aphelenchus avenae. Classification (NCBI taxonomy): domain Eukaryota; kingdom Metazoa; phylum Nematoda; class Chromadorea; order Rhabditida; family Aphelenchidae; genus Aphelenchus; species Aphelenchus avenae. The sequence continues at coordinate 134,627 of JNEY01000224.1, forward strand.
GCAGCGACTTCGAGAGAAACGCCGAGCGCTCGTGAAGCGTTACACTCTCTTCATAGCGTGCGACGTCGGATTCTTCGTCTTTTTCGGACTGGGTTTGTGTGTTTGCATCGCCAACGATTCAAGCGCGGCGGGTTTCTTTGAAGCGGTCATGTTTCTCGTGATGTTTCTACATCTATGCGCCATCATTGCCAACGTATTCGTTTACCATGATCCACATCACGGAGAGCTCGACACAGTGGTCATGTGCGTGTTTACAGCGAGTTTTAGTCTCATGGGCGCACTACTGGTTACAATAATTCCCGCTTTCATCATGGCAGTGTTCGAATCATTGAGTTCTTAGTCATCCGTTGTTTTCGAGGTGGTTGTTGAATGTTAAGAAGACTTCATTTCATTTAATAAATGTTTCCGTGGCTTCGTGTTCTTACTTAATAAGGACAAGAGTAATATCGGCGACTATAGTCCGTCCCTCACTCCGGGTCATGTAGCGCCGGAAACCGGCCCGGGACCTTGTGCCCCAGGGGTCCTCTCTCCGTCCCTCTCCGCGGTTGAGCCGTACTTCGTACCGCTTATATTCTGAGGTGTCACTTAAGGCTTAAGGATACTTAGGGATCGCAGTAAAAAATTGTTCAGGTCAAAACATATTCGTGCTAGGAGATTCAATCACGTTGCACAACGAAAGCAACGAAAGCTTTCGATATTCCCATGGCCGATCATTTGGTAAGCGTTCTTTCACTGGATTGGCACGCACAGCTCGGAATGCAAATTTTCCCGCATTCCGTACCGCTATCGTGCGATTCCGCTTGATGAAGGGGTCAGTTTTAACGGAGCAACACTTTCCTAAAAGTTAGCTTTATCCCTCCCCCCATCACCGTCTGATACTTATCCGGAAAGCCCTCTCCCACTCTGTAGCCACACGACGGCAGCTTAATGCTTTTGTCACATCAGACAGTGCTGCACGTTGTAGTGATCTGTCACTGACGGTATCACTTTGTTCATAACTGTTCGACGATCACGTTAATGTCATCGAAGGTGTCGCAAGCATTCCTGTCACGTCCTGTTATCCTGTTATGTCCTGTTATTGAGCAGCTAAGCTACGACAAAAAACAATGGGCGGCAAGTTACTGCCTTTGAATGCGATAGCGGCACGAATGAAGCAACGTAAACCGTTCCGGATGAGGATCCGTCGGGGCATTTAGGCCCACCATTGTGAGATACTCTAGTAGGTCGCGGAATGCGTCCTAAAAGCTCTTCTAAAACGCTGAAAACCACATGTCAGCGCAAGCCGATACTTCAGACGGAGCATTTCCAGAGAGGATCCCTTACGAAAGCTTTTCTCCGCCGGCATTCTTTGATAACGATAAACATGACTGAGCCTGTACGACGGAGTTCCAGTCACTCGGCCATGAATCCGACCTACTTAAAGTATGGACTCGGGGCCGGCATAAGATCTTCGGGTATTAATGGGAGCCACGCTTGACAAGTGCTTTCTCCAATTTTAATGGAACTTTTCGCACGGGGATATGTCAGGGCCCCCAGTTCTCCGCCATCTGTCTTAGAGCAACTTACATGAAACCCCGTGAGCACAGATGTCATCCGGTCGAAGCACAGCGTGTAGTCCATGGAGGATTCTTGGTAGTACTCGTACAGGTCGCCAAGCACTGCGCTTACGAACTCTCGGCAGCGATTGTCACTGGCGAAGAAAACGGACTCTACGAATGGAAAGACTGGCATGAAGGAATTCAGTCAGAAGTGTACCATATTTTGCGAACAACAGCAGGCACATCGCTGTTATCTCAGTGTCGTCGAAGCAGCGCCTATGAAGCTCTTCGGCGAGCATCAAGAATGTTCCCCATTGATCGGCTGCGTACCTTAATAAATAATTTTAGCGCTGACGAAATCGTCTTTTACTGAACAGCGTCACCTGTGCTGCTGAGCGCTCAGAGCCCTGCCCTAGGCTAGGAATTCGGATCGCGCATGAAATATAAAAATGATAAAATGAATTTTGTATCGGAATCCGTTTCATCTGATTCGCTAGCTCAGATACAAATCGGATGCCTCCATTCAACGGTACCTTGCAAGTACATCCGCGTTCCTCAGAGGTATCGCCGAAAACCAGCGCTCCATAACGTTCGCCGATACGTCGAGGTACGTTTCATCCGGCACGAAGGCCTTACCTCGCCGAAACCCGTGGTTTCGCTGCGTAGCCAGCGCACTCTCCAACGTGTACCAGACGATGAAGAAATGCGTAGACAGCTCCGTCTAGACGCCGGTAGCGGTAAAGTTGCCTCGAATAATTCAGTATGGGAAGGGTCCGTGACTTACTACTGTTACGTCGCTTCTAAGGTAACTCGACATGTTCCCCATGACCGACAAGAATTCGCGCAGAATGCGTCTTTCGACCGAGTACATCCTCAGTGACGAGACGGGAGTAGTTGCTTGATGAAGGTCCGCCTAATTCTAGTTGCATAACCGTGAGATTTCCGGTCATGCTTAGCATACCTGATCAGCTCCGCTCTGCAGCAATAAGTTTGTCCTCCAGACGAACATCGAGGTCCGGAAGGCGGTCGCTCGTTTCAGCACCGATGCTTCGCTGAGCAGTGAAGTGACGTGGCCGACGACTTCCCGCGTTTGAACACCTGGTGAACATTATAATTCCGGTAGGCAATTTGACATTCGGTGGTGTATTAGAGATAGCTACCCCTCCCGCCCGCGCTAGTGGGCATCAATGATATTGAATTCAGTCGTCTTTGTCTGAGCTACCAAACCAGTTGCGGTAGTGATTTTGACATTTTTATGCTGATCTCACACGAAGCATGAATCGTTATGAATTATCCATGAGTAGTATGCTTAGAGATCTCAAAAAGGAGATGCAGACTTCTAACCAAATACGTTTTTAACCAAAATTCACATCTGTTGTGGAAAATTTCAATGATGGGGCCGATAGGCGCGTCTAACAAGCCCATTTTAGTGCTTGTTAGAGGTGGAGATCGTGTCATGCCGTGCCGTGATGCCGCGACCATGGCACGGCCCATGGCACGGATCGCATGACGGTACGGCGGGGGGGGGGGGGGTCTACATCTCTAGTGCTTGCGCTTTCAGAAGCGGTTCAAAATCCCTTCGCCCTCTCGTAAGCGCCTGGGAGTCAACAAGACCTCCTGTTCACCGTGTTCATGGCTACGAAATGCGCATATTTTTACCTGTGACATCCATTCCAGCGGCTAGGCATCTGCGTAAGCGACAGCTTGCGCACGGAATATGCTTGCGCACCGTCCCATCGGCCTGCAGTGCAGAATCGGCAGGTGTAGCATTACTATCCGCGACTCCAATACAGTCTGACTGCCTCTTACAGCGGTATTGCTTGGGAGAAGAAATTGCTCGACGGAAGAAAGCTAAATGCGAATAGACCCTCTGACGTTGCCATTGTCTTGGCGTGCATACCTCCACAGCCCCGACATGCATCCGCGCCGAAGCTTTTAAAGCCGGTCGGGTTGCCGCAGATGACGCATGCAACGGGCATCAGAGCTTTTCGACGCCAGCGTGACGGTATGAACGACATGTCTACAATCAATAACGAGCGGAAAATCGTCAGCGATTCTTCATAGCCGCAAAGAGAGAAATGAATCCGTGGGAAATTATTCAGCTGGAACAACCAAATGGCTAAAAAAATTCATCGCGAGCTCTCACGCGTGCGAAGTTGACGCAAGCCGGATGCGCAAATAAACCCCTTTGTAGTGCAGCGAGCAGTAATTTGTCTGTTCACGGTCATTATAAAGTAAAAGCTGAAGGATGTCGTCGTTGCTGGCGAAATGCGATGCCGAAGCTCATCTTGATGTAAAGGCCGAAACCCTCGAGAGCACTTGCTCAGAAAGCTTAAAAATGCTTAGAACTTGACGCAGGCAACACATATGAATTCGTGACATAAAGTCGGCCGTGTATCCATGGGAATATTTCTATTTAGTTCCCACGGAACGCGAAATAAAGCTCTTGTCGCTAGCATGCGATAGACACGACGCGTCCGATAACTAAGTTTTTCCTGCACTCGTTCAAACGGTCGGTTACAGTGACCTGTCAGACGACACAGGAAATGAGATAAAATGAAACTCATTCTCGCGACGAGAGAAATGCGTGCGTGTGATTTCCCGTGCGAAAAACTAAAGACCAAAAAATCGTGGACGACTCTATTACGTGCGTAGGTGACGCAAGCCAAATGCGCAAACAAAGTCCATTGTCGAGGAGGAATTAGGCTTGTTCACGATCATGCGAATGGAGTGGAGGCTGGGAATCCCGGACATCGCGTCCGCCGAAAACGAGCTAATAGTTCTAGAATTGTGGTCTTCGATTAGCCATCGCCGAGAGGATTTGTGGTCACCGGGCACGTGCTCAATGGGAACGTAATTACGCTGCCACCTTTGGATAGCGACGTGAATGCGACTACAAACGCTTGCATTACCAGCATTGTTACGTAGTCAACTCCGAAAGCGGTGCTTTTTGGTAATGTACAAGGAAGGAATGGCGGTAAAACTACAAAACAAACATCGTGGATTGTTTTTCGCCGTTTTGTTAATTTTGTACAATGGTGTAAAGTCAAAAAAAGAAAAAACTGGTGCAAAAAAGGTTCGCAGTCGGCAGGATTCGAACCTGCGCGGGCGAAGCCCAATTGATTTCTAGTCAATCTCCTTAACCACTCGGACACGACTGCACATGGTCGTCGTTCGCCGAAAAATGCCAGTTGTCAGTATTTTTATGAACCCAGAATGCAGATAAAGCAAAAGACCAGAGACAGTTGTTGCTCGGCAAAGACGGCCCTTGCGGTATTAAAACATACGGCTACGTCAAAACGAGCCGTCGAAACGTATCGCAGTTGATGATTAAAAAGCCTCGCAACCTGACGGAGTTTTGTCAGTAATAAAACCCAGAAGTCATTCGGTCCTTCGACGCACAAAAAGAGAACTTTATAAATTTTGAGTGCCATTGCGTGTAGCAGGACATGTAGAGGCAGAATGCGCACTTAGTCGTAATCTACGCCAACCCTGTGCAATCGGGCCCTAGGCCCGCCAGGCCGGCCCGGGCCTCGTATTCCGGGCCTAGGGTAGGCCCGGCCCGACCCGTTTGGACCCGGTCAGGAGCCTAGAAATTTGCAAATTTTGGCAAAGTACCAACGGGGGACCGGATCTATTGCGTTAGGTGGGGGGGGGGAAAAACTTTAGGTGGGGGG
>JNEY01000224.1:142780-195681 GCA_020875895.1 Aphelenchus avenae
TAGGCCGTACTTCCAGTCGAAGAACAAGGCTTCCTCCATTTGGTTTATTCTCGATCAGCGAGTTACCTCAAATTTGGGTATTTAAACCGTAAAATTAGATAGTTAGAGCACGAAGAAAATAGACTAAATACACGTAAAACACGTAGAAAAATAGGGAATAAACGGCCGACGCGTCGACGTCGAAGATGACGAAATAGCGGCCGTAGATGTCCCTTTCAGTGGCGTCGGCAGGGGGCCAAACGCCACCTTCAGTGGACGGGGATCCGCGAGTGCATCAGCAGGGGGCTAAATGCACCGCTTCTCCCTTGCAGCGGCGGCGGCGACAGCGTCCCTTCTCGGGAGTTTCCTCAGTGCGGCGGCAGGTGGCCAAGCGCACCGAAGTCACCTCCCCGGCGAATGACCGCGAGTGCGTGAGGCGCCTGATATATATGCAGTCGGCTGCGGAGAAGGCGGTCCGAGGTGGAGAGTCGGCCTCAGCACGGGCGCACGTCGGCGGAACGGGCGCGCTGGCAGGCAGCCAGCAGTCGCTGCGTGGTCGTTGTTAGCGGGACGGGTGCCCTTAGAGGGACCGACGCACGAGAATAAATGCACGCAGAATTCTGCAGCAATTAAACTCGTGAACGCTGTTCACGACACTGGCGAGGGCGACGACAACGACGACGATGGCGACGTTGAGGTGGTAGCGTCGAAGGCCGGCGACGATGCTCGATGTGATGATGCAGCCGTCGTAGTGGGAAAGAGTGTAGGAAGGAGAGAAAACATCAAATGAAGAAGTACAAGAAAAACAATGAACGTTAATCAACGGGCCGTGGTATTAGGGCCTTATGGGCTCCAAAGGGTAGTGGAATGCAGAGGGTACATGGAGCTATATACAGGTATGTACAGGTCATAGTCGGCGTAGCGATGCAAAGATGGAGACGCTTGTGCGTGTTCACGTCTTCGGCTCGCGGTCCTTGCGCTTGCGCGCCTTGCGGCGGTGTTGAGTCTTGGCGGTTTCTGATGTCGGTGGCATCTGCGCTGCAGGTGGAGCATCCATGGGTCCGGCGGCGCGGCTAGGCTTGAGGGTCTTCTTTCGCGACCTTCGAGACGGGCTTCTGCGTGGTCGCGGCTGGTCTATGCGCGTTAATGGAAGGCTGCGATCGTCGAGGAGGCGCCTGCTTCACGCTGGCCGTCATGGGTGAAGTGAGTGGGCAGAGCGCACGATGGTGTTGACCTTGGTTGCAAAGGTAGCAAGGTGACGCACTCTTCCACGGGCACGTCTTAGCCAGGTGGCCTACTCGGAGACAAATGAAGCAGTAGCCGAGTTCCCGGGCGCGTCGCACACGCTGGGCCTTGGTGCGATAGCGTGCACACTTCTCGACGCCGTGTGGATGGTCGCAGAAGGCGCAGACTCTCGGGCGATGCGTAGTTCCTTGGTGTTCAGCAGTTTCGCTCACAGTTTTGTCCACGACCGGCAGGGGGCCAAGTCGGGATTTACTGGGCTTCCGTTTGGTAGGCTGCTTCGAGTTCTTGGCCGGGGCAGCTCGTGTCTGAGTTTCCACGGAGCGATGGTGGGTCTCCTTCCGGAACGTATGCTCCTTCTTCTTGCCGCGGGCGTTCGTCTTCGGAGGCTCCTTGACTGCCAGGAGGGCAGGCCTGGAACGACTTCGTGGCTTCAGTTTCCGCGCTTGAGCTAGATCAAGCTGCGCAGAGAGAGGCGTCGAGCGGAATCTGGATTGCGAAGGCGGCGGTGGAAACTGGACGATTGGTTGCTTCGCAGAGCCATCTCGCAAGCCGTTGCGTTCTCGGGACTGTTTCTTGCCTGGCGGGTGATCAAACCCGGAGGGCATGGTTGCATCGGTAGCAGCGTCCACCGGAGGATCGTCGGCCTTGTTGTAAAGTGGGCGGCGCTGATCCTGCGATCGGGCTGCGTCTGGGGCTTCAGTTGCCGAGCGATTAACTGAGGTAGTTGCTCGCACCACGCGTCGCTTCTGCGGCGTCGGAGAAGAGTACGACGTTTGCACAGCTTGCGGGATATCGGCATCCTAGCGGTCCAGAGGTTGAGATGGTGGTGGTCACGCAGGTAGCGTCTGAGATCGTATACGTCGACCTGAGTAACGCTCCGGTTTCTGCGTGGGCTCATGATTAATCGAGCATGGGGCAGCAACACCTGCATCTGAACCAGTAGCTTGAAGAGGCCACAGGTCCAGACGTCCTGGCGGCTGCCGATGGACGGCGTAGCGACGACGTACTGCGTGACAGTTGGATACTTCGTCGCATAGTGTCGTGAGAGCTCGACGACTAGTCGAAGCTGGACTGCGGGGCTGAGCGGCGTAGAGTGGCTGTCGCTCAACCAGAAGATGACGCGTCCGACTTCTTTGCTGGGATGGAAGTCGCATACGCTTCGGAGAGCACCTTCGAGTGACGACATCGGCGTCAGAATCATCAAGACCTCCGGTCGGAGTAGGCAGCCGAAGTAGAGAAATGTAGACCCGTCGCAGAAGCAGACGGTCTCGTTCTTCAGCGGGCTGTCGTCGCGTGTGGTCCTGAGGACGCGGATGGCATCACTTTGCGAGAAGGCTTGCTCTCGTGCAGCTTCAGCCGGGTGTCGACGAGCGACAGATGGTTGCTCGGCCGCGTGAACCGGCGGCGCGCAGCATGGTGCCGATGATGGTGGACTGGCTGGCTCATGCGTTCGGTCAACGTTGACCGCGGACGTCGTTTTTATGCTGGAAGCGTTGTCTTCCTGATCCATCGGATCAGCCCTGGCGACGGGGACGAGCACGGCGTGAGCAGTTGGTTGAGGAGCGTCAGCTTCCGTCGCGGAATGGTCAGCAGTCTCGGCATGTCTCTTAGCAGAGTTGGGTAGCTATCGGCTAGCTGAGCGGTGGTCTTGCGTGCGACGTACTCCAGGATAGAATCCAGGATCGGGTTGTTGCCAGGACCGGCTGCGTCCGGGAAGTGCCTCATCAGTTCCGCGGACACTGCATGGAGAATGGTCCCTCCGTAGAGTGCCTTGATCGTCCGGGCGAGTTCGTCGACAAGTACGCGACGCTCGGTCTCGGTTGATAGGCTTGAACTGGAATGCACGGCATCGGGCAGGTCCTTGCTGGCATGTCCAACGGTATGGTCTTTGTCCGGTAGATGGCCAGAGTCGGATCGGGCGGACTTGGTCTGTGTGGTCGGATGTTGCGGCGTGTAGATTGGTTCGGCTCCAGTGCTGTCCACGATCGGCAGGGGGCCAAATCGGGAAGCGTTGGGCTTACTCTGGTTTGCCGGTTGTTGCGGCATCTTAGCAGCGCCTCCAGTACTGTCCACGACCGGCAGGGGGCCAAATCGGGAAGCACTTGGGTCGCTCTGATCGACTGGTTGTTGCGGCGTATTGGCGGCGGCTCCAGCACGTTCTTTCTGCATTGGAGCCTGGATCTTCTTAGCCGTCGCAGTCTCCAGATCGGTGGGCTTCAGCGGTTTGATCACGTGCTGCAGGCGGTGACGACGAGCTGCGACCTTGTTGGCCGCTTCCGTGATCGTCTTCAAGCCTCGAGGCTTGTTGAGCTGCTCGGTGGAGGAGCCGGTGGAGACGGTGGCGGTTGTGGCTTCGCCCGCGTCGGTACCTGGTCCGTGCCTTCGGTTCGGCAGGCGGCCAGTGTCAGACTTGTCGGTGGCTTCCATGGCCGGGTCTTTCGGCATGGCGTCAGCTTTCGAGCCTGCTTTCGCAGCAATCGGCCAGGGGCCACATCGGGAGTCCGCCGGGTTTACTAGAGCTGCATCCTGCGACGACGAGGCTGTCACGGTGGCGGCAGCATCCGCAGTCGGCAGGGGGCCAAACTGCGGAGCACCCGACCACGATTGGCGCTCCTTGGATGTCGAGCGGTTGCGTGCAGACTGGCTGTACGTGTTACGGTCGGGGCCGTCGTCGTCAATGTTGCGGTTGAGCTGCAGGTCGCCCATAGTAGACGCTCCTTCCTTGTCTAACGCGCTTGGAGGATGTTGATCCATCAGGATGTCAGGAGCTCCTCGGGTAACGGGAACTGGAACGGCGTCTAGACAAGCGAACATCGACAGTGTGACCGGATCTTGCGGCGCGTTGGTGTTTTCGGCTTCAGCACTATCCACGATCGGCAGGGGGCCAAATCGGGAAGCACTGCGTCTGATCAGGTGGGCCGGTGGGTGCGGCGCTTGTACTTCGGCTTCAGTACTGTCCGCGATCGGCAGGGGGCCAAATCGGGAGGCACTGGGCCTACTCGAGTCGGCGTCGGCCGTTGAGGTGGCACGGCGAAGGTAGTGCGTGCCCACGCGAACATCTTGCTGCCGACGGTGGTCGTTGTTGCGTGTAGAATCCACCGTTGTGCTGTCATCACTTGGTTCAGGAGGCGCGTGGTGATTGGTGTCATCCGCCATGGTTGAGTGACCTGAAACCAAGGCAGTTGAGTAGATAGATTCGCGCGGAACATCAGGTGATGCGGGCGGCACAAGTGCGTGGTCAGCTCGAGGCGACAGGACGTCGCGAGCAGCTTCTACAGGGTGGGCGGGTGGGTCAATCTGTAGTCGTAGTTGACCAAGTTGCAGCAAGGCGGGCGTCGGCTCGAACGCTTGTAGTGGCTCTCCTGTAGATGCGGAACCCGACTTCTCACGCACGAAGACCTCTGAGCACTTAGGAGGCGAGTTACTCGACGATGAGCTACGCGGCTTTTCATGCTGCAATCGACCTGGACTGCGCTCTCGATGGTCGCGTGCCTCGGCGCTTTGTGTAGAGCTGCGGCTTCTTGTAGGCGCCCTGGACGAATGGTGCTGGTCCTGATTGTCCTTGGAGCGATGATCGTCACGGGAGGAATGCTCCTTCTTCTCACCGTGCGTGAGTTGCTTCGCAGCATCCGCAGTCGGCAGGGGGCCAAACTGGGAGCTGGTCCGCTTCTTGTCCTTGTCGTCGGTAGACATGGAAATGCTCTGCTCGAGCTCCACAGTCGGCAGGGGGCCAGGCTGGAAGCTCTTCTTCTGCTGCCGGTGTTTTTCGCTGGCACGACCGCGTCCGTCCTTCTGTCTTATGGGGCACGGTGACCGGCGGCTTCTGGCGGGCTGTGATCGTTGCTTCGCCGACTGCGGTGCTTTCACGTAGGACACCGGAGAGGCTTCCGCGACTGAAGAGCGGCGTCGTTCATTCCGGTCCATCGGAGCAGCCATGGCGACGGCGGCAGCAGGTGGGCAGAGGTGTTCCGCTGAGAACGGATGATCCAAGTGGAGCTTTGGTTGGAGAACGGCGTATTTGGAATGTAGGCCAGGCTGCTGCGGACGGGCAGTGTCTAGTGGATTTTGTTTCCGCTGCAGTAGTTCCGACCGCTCAGCGTGTTCCAGCAAGGGTTGCTTTTCCGCACGGAGGGTTGTTGACGTCGTGTTTCCGATGAGCTCGTTTTGCTGGCAGGGATGGTCATCTGCCTTGGTTGGTGGACGGTACGAAGGCGTTTGCGTGGACGAAATGACGATCTGCGATGGAGACGCGTCGGTTGTGCCGGAGCCCGGCTACAGAAGAGACCCGATGCGCGGTCCGGTAACTTCTATAGCTGGCGCAGCACTGGAACTTGGAACGGCCTTCGGTTGGATGGAAGCGACTTGCGTGGCTCCTCCGACTGTCGGTCCCAAGATGGTGTGGACGACATCATAGCCGGTCGGAAGTCGCAGTCCGTGTTGGCGCCCAAAGAGGTGGATACAATCCTGTCCGATCAGGATCTCGGGCGTGACTTGAGTTGGTGACAGCTCTCGCTTGCTTCCTCGCAGCATCGGGAGGTCTGTGTCCTCGACCAAAGCTGTTCGGACCGAAGGAATGGCGAGGACGGCGGTGGTGGCGCTCAAGGAGACTTGGCGTCCTTGCGGCGAGCACAGGACAACGGATGTTGAGGATCCTTCGACGGTGAGTGGCGCTGGATTTCCGAAGGTGTTAACGCGAAGGACGCTCTTCCCGTGGAGGGGAAGGTCCAGGTCGTGTGTCAGCGAAGGCACAATGTAGCTGAAGTCGCTACCACTGTCGAAGAAGACGATGACTTTGCGCACGACTCCGTTGACTGGATTCGTGGCGGTCACCTTGAGGCATTCGTGGAGTGGCGCATGCACATCGCTGGTTGGTGCGCTCGCTGGCAACGTACGCGCGAACTTCTTTGTGCGTTGGGAACCGCTTGTGGTCTCCGGGCGCTGCATCGGAAGGCTCGGTCGGCGCATCGCTGCTGCTTCCGGTAGACGTGGTTGACGATTTGTCCTCATCCCAATGTTCATGCCTCCTGTTGGCATCCGGGTCCTGAACCGAAGACTCGCCGGAACCGGCACGGTCCTGTGCTCGGTCGAACTTGGGCAAATCGTCGTTTGTCGAGCGTCTGGCCGTCGCTAGAATGGCTTCAAGGCCGGCGAGGAGCCGGCCAACGTCGCAGGCATCGACACCCTTCTGCTTGACGCTCTCATCGGTTGAAGTGGTCGACGGTCGAGTCGTGCTTCCTCGTCCTTGGGAACTGGTTCCGGCGTTCCCTGACCTCTTCTTCCGGTAGATCTTTCTCGAGTTTCCGTCTCCTGACGGACCTTGCGTCCTCGGCGAAGCCCTCGGCTTATTTTCCAGAGCCGGTAAAGCCCTTGGCTTGTTTTCCCGGTCCTGATGCAGTGCACTCGATGGCACGGTCTTTGGCGCGGTTGACTTCGATCTGCGAAAGTCGCTCCTGTGGACGGCTTTCTTCACTGGAGCATGCCGCTTGTTCGGGTTGTCCACGATCTGCGTTGGACGGCGCTGCGTACCCGAACGACGCAGTTTCCTGGCGGCAGTTACGCTCAACGTGACGGGACGTGCTTCACACGCTTTCCGTACGTGCCGCTTCGGAACAGAACGTTTGCGGACGATCCGTGTCTTGCGCACTTCGAGCTGCGACGGAGAGGCCTGGGTTTGGTGCCGACGGCGGCGGTCCTGCAGACTGCTCGGTGATGACTGCCGTTGTGGCAGATCTGGCAGTGATCCAGTCCTTTCTGGGGGCACGAATCAACTCGATGTCCTTCTCTGAGGCAGTGAAGGCAGAGACTCAGCTTCTGGATGCGTCGGACCCGCTGGGTGACGGTGGCGTAGGAGGTGCAGTTGTTTGCTGCATGCGGGAGGCCGCACAGTTGGCATCTCCATAGTTCTTCCGTCGGTCTTGTGATGACCGCTTTTGCTACGCACGTTGTTGGCTGCTCGGCGCTTGTGTCCTCGGAGCACTCGGTGGACTCGTCCGTCCTACTCTCGCTAGGGGAGCGAGGAGGCGGAGAACGCAGTCGCTCCCGGCAGGTGTCTTCAGGTGGTGATTGTGCACGAGGACGCCACGAAATGCCGCTCGTCATCGCCATTTCTCGGTTGCTTGCGTAGCGCCATAGGCCGTTGAGGATGGCGCTAGCCGACTTCTCCCTGTCACAGCCGTAGTTCTGGATGAGCTTGAACCGGAGCTTCTCCGAGAGACAACCCATGAGGGTCTGCTCGTAGATGGGGATGGCATCGACGTCATCTCCGAGTTGCTTCAGTTCGCCGGTCAGCCGGACGACTTCGCTGTGGAACCGGTAGAGATCGGCCAATTCATCCGATGGAGGACGACGATTGACGAACTCTGCGAGCAGCAAATTGCGGCGCCTGTCCTCGTTTCCATAGCGCTCTTCGAGCATGTTGACGGCGGCAAAGTAGTTGACATCCGTGAGCTGGAAGTTGTTAACCAGCTGGTACGGTTCGCCGCGCAGAAACTGGAGTAGGTACTGCAGCTTGTGACGCGGGGCCAGGTCGGGATGGCCTTCCACGATTCCCAGAAAATTATTCCGGAACATCGGGTACCGTCGGATGTCACCGTCGAACGGCTCGAGCGGGAGCTCCGTAAGGATGAGAGGTGGTTGAATGGAGTCGAGAGCAGCGCGATGGAATGAAGCGTTGAGGTAGAACGCACTTGTAGCCTCGTAGTCCTTGTCGCCTGCATGGTCGGCGCTTGGTCCGACAGGTGGGGCACTGGAGGACCCCCTCCCGCCGGCGGCCGAATGCTGCATGGGCTGCTCGCGGTGTTGGCTGTTCTGCGGTGGATGGTGCGAGTTGTCATACTGCTGGTGCCGTGCTGATGGGTGTGCCAGGTTCGACATGTTCGGCTGCGCGTGCACCGGAGGTCCTGGATCGGCAGGATGTACTGCGGAAAAAGGTGGTGTCCTCTGCCGGGATCCGAACCCGCGCGCTTCTTACCTTAAATCATTCCATTAGTCCAACGCACAACCGCCCGGCCACTCGGACACACGACGACGGTGGCGGAATTTGGTCCCGTATGGATGCGGGTCGCGCACGTTTGACCCTGCAGTGACGGCCGCCCATTAGTACATCCATCGGCCAACAGAAGAGCACGTCCCGGGCTCTTAGCCTGCGGGAGCCGTGGTGGTGGTCCCCGCCGCCACCCCGGAGGGCCTCTCGCACCAGGCGCTTCGAAGCCTGCCCCGGTAGCGATTCCGCGCGGCGTCACTAGAACTCTGAATGTGTGCACTTACCGCCCGCCCGGCTCGGTCGCCAAGTCCTGGGTGCGTCGATGAGAGGAGCGCGTGTGAGGACGCAAGTCGGCAGCGGGTCCACCCGGGAGCGCCATGTACTGCGGAAAAAGGTGGTGTCCTCTGCCGGGATCCGAACCCGCGCGCTTCTTACCTTAAATCATTCCATTAGTCCAACGCACAACCGCCCGGCCACTCGGACACACGACGACGGTGGCGGAATTTGGTCCCGTATGGATGCGGGTCGCGCACGTTTGACCCTGCAGTGACGGCCGCCCATTAGTACATCCATCGGCCAACAGAAGAGCACGTCCCGGGCTCTTAGCCTGCGGGAGCCGTGGTGGTGGTCCCCGCCGCCACCCCGGAGGGCCTCTCGCACCACGCGCTTCGAAGCCTGCCCCGGTAGCGATTCCGCGCGGCGTCACTAGAACTCTGAATGTGTGCACTTACCGCCCGCCCGGCTCGGTCGCCAAGTCCTGGGTGCGTCGATGAGAGGAGCGCGTGTGAGGACGCAAGTCGGCAGCGGGTCCACCCGGGAGCGCCATGTACTGCGGAAAAAGGTGGTGTCCTCTGCCGGGATCCGAACCCGCGCGCTTCTTACCTTAAATCATTCCATTAGTCCAACGCACAACCGCCCGGCCACTCGGACACACGACGACGGTGGCGGAATTTGGTCCCGTATGGATGCGGGTCGCGCACGTTTGACCCTGCAGTGACGGCCGCCCATTAGTACATCCATCGGCCAACAGAAGAGCACGTCCCGGGCTCTTAGCCTGCGGGAGCCGTGGTGGTGGTCCCCGCCGCCACCCCGGAGGGCCTCTCGCACCAGGCGCTTCGAAGCCTGCCCCGGTAGCGATTCCGCGCGGCGTCACTAGAACTCTGAATGTGTGCACTTACCGCCCGCCCGGCTCGGTCGCCAAGTCCTGGGTGCGTCGATGAGAGGAGCGCGTGTGAGGACGCAAGTCGGCAGCGGGTCCACCCGGGAGCGCCATGTACTGCGGAAAAAGGTGGTGTCCTCTGCCGGGATCCGAACCCGCGCGCTTCTTACCTTAAATCATTCCATTAGTCCAACGCACAACCGCCCGGCCACTCGGACACACGACGACGGTGGCGGAATTTGGTCCCGTATGGATGCGGGTCGCGCACGTTTGACCCTGCAGTGACGGCCGCCCATTAGTACATCCATCGGCCAACAGAAGAGCACGTCCCGGGCTCTTAGCCTGCGGGAGCCGTGGTGGTGGTCCCCGCCGCCACCCCGGAGGGCCTCTCGCACCAGGCGCTTCGAAGCCTGCCCCGGTAGCGATTCCGCGCGGCGTCACTAGAACTCTGAATGTGTGCACTTACCGCCCGCCCGGCTCGGTCGCCAAGTCCTGGGTGCGTCGATGAGAGGAGCGCGTGTGAGGACGCAAGTCGGCAGCGGGTCCACCCGGGAGCGCCATGTACTGCGGAAAAAGGTGGTGTCCTCTGCCGGGATCCGAACCCGCGCGCTTCTTACCTTAAATCATTCCATTAGTCCAACGCACAACCGCCCGGCCACTCGGACACACGACGACGGTGGCGGAATTTGGTCCCGTATGGATGCGGGTCGCGCACGTTTGACCCTGCAGTGACGGCCGCCATGTGCTACCGGCCTCCCGCCGCTGTTCGCCGCTCTTCGCACTTACCGCTGTTCGTCGTTCTTCACACTTACGTTCGGCGCGTGCCTCCGGTTCCGGAGGGCGCCGCCCCGATTCGCTTCGCCGCGCGTCGCGCGTGCCATCGCAGTCATCGCCTCGCGAGAATTCCGGATCGGTGCGCGCTAGTTGTGTCCCCGATTGAACCCGCTACCTAAGTGATTTATGGTGTGTTGACTATTGGGCTGTCACTAAACTTACCTATTTAAAGCGATTGACTCCCTAGGCTTAAGCTTCGTCTTACCCTAGGCGCATTGACTGAGCTACCTAAACTTCGCCTGATTAGCTTGAGCGGCTAGCTGAGTAAACTTACCTATTTGAGCTAGTCTCGTATTAGTACATGGCGCTATCCCGGGTGTAAAAGGAGTGCACCTACTATTGTCGTCGACGACTACGAGCGTATCGTGGACGTCATTATTGGTGCTTCGACTTCGACTTATTCTTCTTCCCTCCACGAGTGGCAGCCCTCGAAGGCCCACCTGAGTTAAGCCCTGCTAGCGAGTACCCTTGAAGGTCCGCACAGGCAACTTGCACCACGAGACGTAAGAGCTTAGGGCAAGTCGACGATGGAGGCCGACCCTAACATCGAACCCAGCGACATCGAAGAGGACTTCCCTGCACCACCGCCCCCAGTGGCTCACTCCGCAGTCCCGAGGCATGGTGGATACGAAGTGCGTTACGACCGCTACACAGGACAGCCTTACTACCATGGCGCCCCCTCATCCGGCTTCTACCTGCCGCCAGGACCGACGGGATCAAATACTGGGAACCAGGGTGACGTGAATCTCCGAGAGTACCAGGAATTTCTGACGGAAGATAATACTCCGACCAATGAGATGGACCAGTACCAGTCAGCCCCAGAGCTAAACCAGTTGTACCCGCAGTTGTCGGACCTTCACCTCAATGATAGAAGGAATCAGAATGCTTCCCCGACAGACGCACAAGTCCGCGAATGGGGTGACACGAGCCCTATTGCACAGAACATTCGTCGTGTACTTAGTGATGGAAGTTTCGCGCAAGGACAGAGCAGTGAGACAAACAGGCACTGGAACGGAGCGTCGCCTCAAGGCAGCCCGGGTGCCCCTTCGAGCCATCCCGCACACTCAGACTCGGTGACACGGCAAATGCAAAACGCACAGCAGCAGCAAGCGGACCTTCAAAACATGCTAGTGTTTCCGGGTGTCAGTGCAGCTATTTCGTCGAAAGTTGACAGCTTAGCGGAGACGGTGAAAGGGCTGGTGACCGCGCTGTACGACGTGGTTGGCAGGGTAAACGACATTGAGGGTAGCACGAGGCCGCCGTCAGTGGCATCCGTCCCAGATCGACTGCAGCCAAGGCAGATTCCGGAAACCGTAAATCCTGTTCATAAGCAGCGATTGCAGCAGGTCTTAGCTAATGCACCGAAGAAACAGGTCCGGATCGATGCAGTTCCGCGAGCTGTTAGCATAACCCCCCAGCCAGCCCCTTCAGATAGCAGGATCCAGTACCCGCCGTTCCCGGGTACGGTTCGGCGTCCGGAAATTTCGCCGCCTGGATTCACCACAAACGCACGCATGCCGACAGTGCCGCAGCATGGCGCCGTGCAGATGCCTGTTGCAACGCATATTGAGCCTATTGTCTACCCGTCGGCGGCGTCTTACATTGCGCCGCATACCGGCCACAAATACTACCTTCCGCCGGATGCGTATGAGCCTCATGGGCCGATCGAACAACGTGCTATTCCGTGGGACGCGGCCTGTGCCGCGCAAGTTATGCCACCGCAGCAATGGAAAGACGCGTCTGTTTATCGTCCAACGCCAGTGTCGATGCAAAAGTCTGTGTCTCAGGGCCGAGTGCGGGACGCTAATCCGCCAGCGGTATTGGATTACGTGCGCAGCGAATATGCTCATATTGGTCCACGAGAAACAAAGGTCACAGTTCATCCGTCGGGCAACGTATGGCCGGGAGCAAACTCGAGAATGAGTGCCCCTCAGCACATGCCAAATGACGCGAGCGAGAACAGACTTATGGAGATGCTTCTCTTTAGCACAGTATCCCAGCAGATTAAAAAGTTGTCTGGGAACGATGGGCTGGAAAAGGCTAAGGACTACTTTCGAGAGTTCGAAGGTCTTACTCGCGCATGGGACGATAGGCAACGAATAGATCTGTTGGGAATGAAGGTCATCGACAGTGCTAGATTGGCTTTTGAAGCGTACGAAAAAGATGTTTCACAGCCATTGTTCTCGGAAGCTAAGGAAGCAATTCTGGACGCGCTGTCGGTGGAAGACAATCGCAAGGTGGGAGCCTGGTCCGAATTGAAAAACCTGCAGCAGATGAAGAAGGAGACTGTTACGGAGTTCGGCACTCGGGTCAAACAGACGGTGCGTGATGCGATGGGGCATATGCAATCGTCTAGCCAGTTGGAGGAACTGAGTAAAAAATACTTCATTGACGGTCTGCGTGATATCGGTATTCGCCGGACTCTAGCGGCTCAGCAAGAGCGAGTTCAATACACGGATCTGATTCGTGACGGTGCATTAATCGAGCGTAGCTGCCCGGCGCAAATACCAAAACCGCCTCAGGCCCGAGCGTCGGTGCCGACCTCCCACAGCAATTATTCCTCCGGTACCTACCAGGGTTATGGAGGCTACCCTGGTGGCTACAATGGGCCTCGTCGCTACTACGGGAACGCGTACGCCCGAAGCAATAACGGGAATCAGGTGTACAACCAGCGGCCGTTTGCACAGAATGGGCAAGGCAGTAGCAGTAATGCGCAGCAGAATAACGGAAACCACCAGTATAATGGATCGAACCAGCGACAAAATTGGCAAAACAACAATACCCAAAGACAGCCTGCTCATAATGGCGCCCAGCAGCCTACGTTGACTGGCGGAAACGCAGTGCGTCAAGCTCAGAATTTTCAGTTTCCCCGCAGCCCCAGCCGGCAGGGAGCCGCCAACACGGGGTCCGCCAGCCGGTAACCAGCGACAGGCATTCTTCGACACTTGTACATAATGTATCAAACGACTCAACTGTAAAAACGTTTTCTCGTGTACATAATCCTAGTGCTTCTTGTGCTGAAGACGTCCATCTGCTTCGGCCGGAAACTGTTACCGAATTTTCCGACAGGGCAGAATCAGTTATCACATCGTCGCGCAGAGCTGCGCAAAAAGCGTCGCCAGCAGTCGCTACGGAGCTTTTGCTTTTGCCGGATGACACTGCACCGAGGCCAGCGAGCGCGGTCACCACTAGATCCGTTCGAGGGCACTTGAGTGCTTTGAGTTCACAGGAGATGCCCGCGGCGCAGCATGCCGCCGCTGGCGTCGCACTTACGCAGGCTCAGTTTGTGTTTGAAAAACTGAGTGCAGCAGAAAGGGATGGCAACATCATAAAATTACCGCATCATGTGGCACTAGATCCCAAGTTGAGTGGATTAGTTGAGGAGGTGAATCAACCCCCGCTAGAAGCAGACACTGACGTGCCTTCTGTCGGATCGTCACCTACAATTTCGGCGTCAATTTTTGGTGTACCGGGCCGTGCGTTAGCGGATACCGGTGCCGAAGTGAATCTAATTTGCGTTCGATTTCTTCTCAGCGCCTTAAAGGTGGCGAATATTAACCCGCTTACCGCCGGATATAGTTCGTCTCCTCCCCGGGTCACAGCCGCAAATGGCGACGAACTTCGTCTTTTCGGAACGATCACATTGCCTGTTTCGGTGTCATCGCAAGGCCCGATTCGAATTAAGTTCAGCGTAACTAAGGACCCCTTCGGATTCGACTACATTTTGGGGACGCCCTGTCTTCAGTCCCTCGGATTTTACTTGGCTAATGGAATTACGGGAGAGGCTGTCACTTTTGAGCCAAAAATGGTTGAGACGTGTAACGTTAACCGAGCTTTACGCGTGTGTCGTGCAGCCGCAATTCCGCCAATGACTGCAAAGTTTATATCAGCGTATGTCACAGATACTGCTCTGCTGAACAAGCCGTTACTTGCTGAAAATATGGTCGCCAACCACATGCTCAGTGCTAGCCCCAACATGGACATCGACGAACTTCTGGACGGAGTCGCCGAGGAAGTTTCCAGCACCAAAGTGACCGGAACGAGCAGTGCCAGCATGCGGATCGAACCCTGCCTTCAAGCGACCTCGAACGGTAGGCTCTCGATCTTGGTCACAAACTACTCGGGAATACAAAAGGAACTGAGACAAGGAGAACTAATAGGGCATGTAGAAGAGATGCATGACTACTGCAGTGCGGAGAATGCACTGACCAGCCCGATAGTGACTACCTGGCTCGAGAAGGTGTGCCGAGACAACGCCGCGCCGCCCGCTGCCCCGTGCGTGAGGTCAATTAATGAGCGGCCCGCGGAACTCCAGGCGGTAATTAAAGCAAAGATGGGCACATTGACCGCCGAGCAGCACGCCGATATCGACGCTCTAGTGCTAGAGTTTCAAGACATCTTTGCGCTGACTGAGAATGAGTTGACCCAGACGGACCTGGTAATGCATCACATAGAGACCATTGATGAGCGACCGATCTCGACACGCGTCCGCCAAATACCTTACGCGCTGCGTGAAAAGTTTGCCGCCATGCTTAAAGACTTCTTAGAGCGTAAGCTAATATCGCCTTCGACATCTCCGTATGCCAGTCCTGTGGTCCTTGTACGCAAGAAGGACAAGGATAGCATTAGAATGTGTGTAGACTACAGGCTAGTAAACGACAAAACGGTGAAAACAAACTTTCCGCTAATAAATATCGACACTACTTTGATGTCGTTAGGGAAGCGTAAATACTTCACGACTATCGACTTCCTATGCGGCTACTTTCAAATCCGCACTGATCCCGCGACTAAGCATAAAACAGCTTTCTCCACGCCGCTAGGTCACTACGAATTTAACGTCATGCCGATGGGAATGTCAAACTCGGTTGCCACTTTCCAGCGCTTCATGAATAGGCTTTCGATGGAATTTTAAATGATTTTGCATTTTCGTACGTCGATGATTTGCTTGTGGCCAGCGAGACCTTCGAAGAGCATCTGGACCATTTGCGACAGGTTTTCGAGCGCGTCCGCTATGCCAAATTGAAGCTCAAAGCGCAAAAGTGCACGATTGCTGCGGAATCAACTCCCTTTCTCGGTCACGTTCTCACACGCGACGGGATTAGAATGGACGCCGACAAGCTGACACCAATTCAGGGCTTTCCGCTGCCTAGAAATGCTAGGGAACTCCTGCGCTTTCTGGGAATGTGCTCGTACTACCGAAAATTCGTCAAAAATTTTGCGACCATCGCGGCGCCGCTTTACCGCTTAGTGCATAAGGATGCGCGGTTCAAATTCGGCGACGAGGAACTTCAGGCATTTGAGTCGTTAAAACGAGCCCTTTGCGGCGATTTGGTGCTTCGTTTCCCGGACTTCGACAAAGCTATGAACGAACCAGCGAAACGCTTCGTAATCATTACCGATGCCAGCAAGGTTGGACTAGGAGCGGTTCTCTGCCAGCCGGACGACAAGAAATTCCTTCGGCCTGTTTATTTCGCATCGCGCAGCTGCAATTCGGCGGAAAGTAGGTACAGTCCTACCGAGCTAGAGGCGCTAGGGCTCAAGTTCGCTGCTGGAAAATTTGCACAGTTCATCATTGGTATGCCAGTCAGGGTACTTACGGACCACAAGGCGCTTATTCCAATGTTCAAAAAACAGACCGAAACTGGAAACCTGCGTATGGACCGCTTTCTGCTAGAACTGAAGTCGAAATACGATTTTGATGTTATATACTACACAGGAAAATCAAATGTAGTCGCCGACGCTTTGTCACGCGGGTTATCGCTGGACGAAGTCAAAGAAAATGAGGACGGAACAGCCAGTGTGAGGCGCATCGCGGCGGCGTTGCTAGCTCGTACCGATACCTCCGTGTCCGACGACCACGAGCTTTGGATAGGCGAGCTAGAAACCGGCGACATGGCGTCTGTTTATAAGTTCTTGCGCGATAAGGAACTACCAACGGACTCAACGGAGCGGCAGAGGACGCGTGATATGGGGCTAATTTCATAGTTGAAGAACAGCTTTTGTACCGGAAGACTCGCCACGGGCCTGTCGTTCTATGCGTTCCGGAATCCAGCCGCAGCGCGCTAATTAGTGACTGGCACAGTGGACAATGCGGTGCGCACCGCAGCGGTCAGTCAATCTTCGATGCCTTGCGGGGACGCTACTACTGGCCAGCAATGAAAGCCGATTGTCTGGCACACACGAGAGCCTGCTTAATCTGTGCGCAGTGCCGCCAACCGAGGAAAAACCAGGCGCCGCTGGTACCGATAGTGACGACTAGGCCGTGGGAGTTAGTGTGTGTGGACGTACTAGAGATAGGTACTAGCAGGTCGAAGAATCGCTACGTGCTCGCAATGATGGACCACTTTTCTAAGTGGGCGGAGGCCGAGCCGATTCCTAACAAGCAAGCAGGAACGATAGCGCAGGTGATTGTGGAAAAGTGGATTCTTCGGTTTGGGTGCATGGAGAGGCTGCATAGTGATATGGGCCGTGAACTGTGTAACGAAACTTTGGAAGAAATCTGCCGCATTCTCGGAATGAACAAGAGTACCACGCGCGGCTACGACGCTTCCGCAAACGGATTAATCGAGCGCTTTAACAGGACTCTTCTTGCAGCGCTGCAGCGCTCGACACCGTCGACATATGCATGGGACGATCGCGTGTCGTATTTGGTTTTCAGCCATAATGTCACACCAAATACTTCAACGGGATTCTCTCCATTCGAGATTATTTTCGGCAAGCTGGCGCGATTTCCGACTAGCGGCAACTTACCTGAGCGTCCCCGCCCGGAATACACGATCGATTTGGACACTTACCTGCAGTTTTTCAACGAAAATTTAGACCAGATTCGGGCGCTAGTACGGGAAAATAATTGTGAAGCACGTCAAAGACAGAAGAAGAACCATGACAAGCAGCCTTCAGTGGGGCATGAGAAATACCACCTGGGAGATAGAGTGATGGTACACGTTCCAAATGAGTCGAATAACGCATCTTATAGAAAACTAGCGCCGCGCAATTTCGGCCCACACGAGATTAAAGGACTAGAGCGTACCGCAGAGTAAAAGTAGTGCGCTAGGACGGCCTGCAACAGAAGCGATAGAGGTCCGTCTGGAGCGGCTAGTACCGGTGCCTCGCGAACTAGGCGACGTAGTGGTGCTACCAAACCGTAGAAGACCGAGGGCCGGATCCGACAGAACAGAAAAGAGAAAAGAGAAAGAACGGGCACCAGTACAGCATACATACGACCTTCGACCTCGTGTTTCTATGCTCATTGTTATCCATTCGTCTACTTTTCCAGGTCAAAAACTGGACGGAACGAAGATCTGGCCGATCGGTACCGCCACGAAGACCGCCTTCGAGCTCACAGCGGCATGCAACAACGAGATCAAAGGTCACGAGAACTGCCACGCCCCGGCGGTGAAGGACATCGATGATGCAGTGACTGACGAAGGCACCTTCTGGGACAGGCCGGTCAATACCATACTGCAGGAAGCTGTCATCCACATGGTGATTCGTGAAAAAGGCGCTAGAATCGCAGAGCACATCGGCACGCAGATGCTGGACGGAGGAGCAGGACAGGAAATGCCGACGTACCTGGCTGCCCGAGGCGACATGCTGAAGCCCAGTGTAGTACCGAGCGAGGACGACTTCCGCATGGCAATCTTGCACCGCGTCGAGAACTGCCAGGTCGCCAAGAAGGCGATGAAAGTTTCTGGCCATCGTCGAGTCAACTTCGAGACCAACCAGCACGACTTCGTCGACGCTCGCCAGCGTAGGACCTGGCAGGAGGCATTCGGCGGCATGGAGAAGATAATCGAGACAGTGCGTGCGCAGCGGGTCCACAATGCGGACCGGTTGATCGAGCAGAAGATGGTCCTTATCGGTGACTCGACGGCGGCAGAGCTCGGCGAAAGCCTCAATGATACGGCCAAAATCACCGGCAAGAACCTGGCAGACGTCATCCGACAGCGGTTGAAGTCAGTGTTCCGCAGTTCGGTCCGTACCGTACTCGTCGTTGCCGGCCGGAACGCTATGCTCGACGACGACACCGTGGAAACCTTTATCGGACAGTGTGAGAAGCTTGCGGGCATGCTCGGCGGCTACCCGAGCATCAGAGTCTACTGGATGATTCCGCCATTCATCAGCGACAAGGCGGAAAAATACGACGACATGGCGATGTCGCTGATCGCCATGCTCGAAAGGACGACATTCGATGTGGTCGCCACAAAAGGCTTGCGCAGTATCGCCGAAATCTTCGGCTTCGGTGGTCGGCACAACCGATTCTACGTGGACAGCCGTGGATCGCTCACGGAAGCCGGACGCACCCAAGTGCTCGAATACCTCCGCGAGGTTCACCGCTTTCCACTGAACGACGTGAAGAAGAAGGAGCAGGGCACAAAACGTGCCTACGAGAATAGCGGCCACGGAGCGCGAGATGCCAAGCAAAACCGCAGCTCCTACGAGAAGCGCCGCAACGAGCCACAGTTCGAGCGCAAGGGACACTACCAGCGCCGCCAGTACTAAATGTTTGTTTATTTGTTTCGCAATTATTCTGCCATTTAACCACTAATGTTGCATTTTATTGCATTGATTACCTGTACTTTTAACTTAATTTTCGTGTTCTTTCGTGCCCCCTAGGTCCCCCGCATCCACTTTCTAAGCAACTGTTAGGGAAACTATTTGTTTAAGTTAGGGGACTACACTAGCGCTATCCGCATCCAACGACCGACGCACTCCTACCACCATCGAGCAGCCTTCGGACAGCCGAATCGTCGCGTAAGCCGTCATCGACGCCATCTTCCCACATCTACGTCCCAACTTACCTGCGCCACGGGACGGCGCCTTTTCTCGTCGGCGGTGGGATGTGCTACCGGCCTCCCGCCGCTGTTCGCCGCTCTTCGCACTTACCGCTGTTCGTCGTTCTTCACACTTACGTTCGGCGCGTGCCTCCGGTTCCGGAGGGCGCCGCCCCGATTTGCTTCGCCGCGCGTCGCGCGTGCCATCGCAGTCATCGCCTCGCGAGAATTCCGGATCGGTGCGCGCTAGTTGTGTCCCCGATTGACCCCGCTACCTAAGTGATTTATGGTGTGTTGACTATTGGGCTGTCACTAAACTTACCTATTTAAAGCGATTGACTCCCTAGGCTTAAGCTTCGTCTTACCCTAGGCGCATTGACTGAGCTACCTAAACTTCGCCTGATTAGCTTGAGCGGCTAGCTGAGTAAACTTACCTATTTGAGCTAGTCTCGTATTAGTACAAGGGGGCCAAATCCGGGCACTGAGGTGCAGCTCGCTACGGAGGTCTGGATCGGCAGGGGGCCAAATCTAGATGAGTCCGCAGGGTAGGCGCGTCTGGCGGTGCGAAGAAAAGGCGGTTGTGGCACAGCAGGCGCAGTAGACGAAGTGACCGTAACGACAGAGTAGGTGGCGACGGTGGCAGCTGAGGCTACGGTTGGTGCGTAGGTTGTGTAGATGTTGGCGCGGCTCTGAGCATGGAGCTGGTCTTGGCGCGGGTGTTCGTCGTGTAGAGGCGACTTGAACGCTTGCACGGAGTGAGGAAGGCGTTGTTGGAGCTCGACAGGACGGTCCTCGTAGGTGTTCTGCAACCTCCGATCCTGACGAGATGAGGATGGTAGTGACTGGTCGCCGAGCATCGTCGTCGCATGAGATCCACTGATGGACGAGTGCCTGGATGCGTCGGCGGGCGCAGGCCTTGAGCTAGGAACCGTTCCGGCAGGGGGCCTAGGAGGTGCTTGCGGGCCGTAGACGAAGGTAGTCGGAGTCGGTTCCTTGTACGCCGTCGATCCGCAGCGTCGGGAATCCGAAGGCGAATCGGGACGGACCGGCTGGTAGCTCCCACGTGTCGAGAACAAGAGGGAGCGGCTGGCCTCCGCGGTTGTTCCCGGCAGCTCCTGCATCCCCAGGTGAGGGGCCCTTGGCTCTAGGGCGGGTTTACTCCGGCTTTCTACGGTCGTCCTTAGCTCCTAGTCCCTTGATAGGCCGTACTTCCAGTCGAAGAACAAGGCTTCCTCCATTTGGTTTATTCTCGATCAGCGAGTTACCTCAAATTTGGGTATTTAAACCGTAAAATTAGATAGTTAGAGCAAGAAGAAAATAGACTAAATACACGTAAAACACGTAGAAAAATAGGGAATAAACGGCCGACGCGTCGACGTCGAAGATGACGAAATAGCGGCCGTAGATGTCCCTTTCAGTGGCGTCGGCAGGGGGCCAAACGCCACCTTCAGTGGACGGGGATCCGCGAGTGCATCAGCAGGGGGCTAAATGCACCGCTTCTCCCTTGCAGCGGCGGCGGCGACAGTGTCCCTTCTCGGGAGGTTTCCTCAGTGCGGCGGGAGGGGGCCAAGCGCACCGAAGTCACCTCCCCGGCGAATGACCGCGAGTGCGTGAGGCGCCTGATATATATGCAGTCGGCTGCGGAGAAGGCGGTCCGAGGTGGAGAGTCGGCCGCAGCACGGGCGCACGTCGGCGGAACGGGCGCGCTGGCAGGCAGCCAGCAGTCGCTGCGTGGTCGATGTTAGCGGGACGGGTGCCCTTAGAGGGACCGACGCACGAGAATAAATGCACGCAGAATTGTGCAGCAATTAAACTCGTGAACGCTGTTCACGACAGATTATTCTAGCAGTAGGCACAGTGGTTCATTGACACGTGTGTTCTGTTTCACTTGTCCGACTGTCTTATAGTCGCGGTTGAGTGCATTCTAGCGTCCTTGCACCCATTCAAAAGTACTGCCGCATGCATTGTCAGCGTTAATGCATACAGGTGTAGTCATGTAGCGCGCACATAGCGTATGCCCGCTCAATAGCGGGCCCGCTATAATATGTCAGCATGGACCAGCCCCCTAACTCCCCTTAAAACCCCTATGCAAAAATGAACGATATTTTCGGATTCGCCCTGCAGGAAACCCCCCCCCCCCGGGACCGCAGATCAGTTGAAGCGTTACCTTCGTAACCGCCATGGGAAGCATGGTATAGCGGGCCCGCTATACCATGTAAGGATGGACCTCCCCCCCTAACACCCCCTAAAAACCGCCTATGCAAAAATGAACCATATTTTCGGATTCGCCATGCAGGAAAACACCCTAGGACCGCCAATCATTTGAAGCGTTGCCTTCGTGACCGCCGTGGAAAGCATGGTATAGCGGGCCCGCTATAGCATGTAAGCATGCTTACAAGCATAAAATTTGACAGGTCATAACTTTTTCCGTACATGTCCGATCAACCTATGATTTTGGGGTTTTACTCAACTCTACAGGGGCTATCGAATGGTACCAAACTCGTGTCGTTAGCGAAAACTTTTTGTCCCCGAACAGACACCAGCGCTTTAGTGTTATAAGGATAAGGTTCGCGCTATGGAAAGAATTAAGCTCTAGTAAAAAGTTACAAACTAAGGAATTCGGTTTGTGAAAAATTCTGTATCGAAATTATATTTTGTCGAACTTTCTGCTCCGGGCCGAACCGAATTATCTTGGCATCTTCGTTCAGTAATACCTCGCAAGCACATCAGCGTTTTTCAGAGGTATCGCCGAAAACCACCGCTCCATAACCTCCGCCGACACGTCGAGGTATGAAATACCCGAAGAAATACCTATTGTTCGTGTCCTATGAAGAGTGCACGTTACGTCTAGCCGACAATGGACCTCAGCCGCGTCCTAGCATGGCTGGCTAACCATGACCGATAATGCGCCTTTGGCTAGTCATTCGGAAAATGGTTGACCTTCATCGTCAGCGCAAGATTTACACATGTTGTTAAATCCAAGACTTACCACGGTTGCATCGCTTCGTAGGTAAGTCGACATGTTTTCCATTACCGATAAGAATTCTCGAAGAATGCGCCTTTCAACCGAGTACATCCTTAGCGAGGACACGGGAGTGGTAGCTTGATGAAGGTCGCCCTAAGCCTAGTTGCATACCGTAAATACTCTAATAGAGGCGGCATTTCTAATAGAGGCGCAATCTTCAATAGAAGCGCAGTTTTGGGCTATGTGAAAAAGTAGAAGCGCACTCTCTAGTAGAGGCGCGCCAAGCCCTGGTATTTCGTGGAATAATCCCTTAAATACTAAGGTGATTGAGCTGTACAACCACTGGATGATGCATGGAGACCATCAGACTACCGCTGCCGGCAATCCGAAACCGCCGGTGCTGTTGAAATCACCATGTGCTAAACAGAATGTAGCCAAAAGTCTAACATTCGACTGTGAATTTCACTGTTGATCATTGAAATAGCGCTGTGAAATAATAGAAGCGCACTCTCCAAATAGAGGCGCACTTTCTATTAGAAGCGCAGTTTTCAGCGGTGTGAAAAACTAGAGGCGCTGCGCCTCTATTAGAGTATTTACGGTAATTGTGGGATATTCGACGTCCTTTGGCATACCTGATCAGCTCCGCTCTGCAGCAATAAATTCGTCCTCCAGACGAACATCGAGGTGCGGAAGGCGGTCGCTCGTTTCAACACCGATGCTTCGCTGAGCAGTGAAGTGATGTGGCCGACAACTTCCCGCGTTTGAACACCTGGTGAATTTAATTCAGTTAGGCGCTTTGACATTCGGTGATGTGTTAGATATGTATTGTCCACAAATTCCTCGAGCATCCCAGAGCCATTTTTGTATACAGACTTCCCCTCGAAGGGTGCTCATCTCGAGACACTTCCCAAGAACATCATAAGTAACACCTTCCATGCAAAAAGGACGATGTTTTCGGATTTTTCATGCACTAAAGCTCCCCGTGCGCAAAATGGTAAGATTTCTCCTTCTTGCCTTCTGTGGAATTCACGTGATAGCGGGCTTGATATGGCACGTAGGCATACCATTCTATGAGGCATTAACTTTTTAGGATACGCACGATCAATCTGAACCTTTGACGCTTTACCTAGCCTTTTACGGGCTGTCGAATGGTACCAGACATTACGGTGTAGCGACCCAAAATTTTCACACAAACACCCACATACACCAGCCCCTGGGGTCTACCCTAAGGATGATGTCCGCTAGTGTTCGGGACGGGACGTGAGGAACGGTACCGTTCCCGTTTCCCGTGCCCGTTTTTCACGGGGGCGGGGAACGGCACGGGGGTGTCAGGAGGAATAGATACCGGAAAACTACCAGTTTTGAGTGCAAGTTGGGTACATCCCGGCAGCCGGCCGGTCTCTTCTCTCTCGTTTGCGGGAAGCCGGAAGCTGGCGGGGCTGCTTTCTCGCGCTGCCGCCACTTAGCCGAGAGCTTGTCGCGGCTGCCGCCGCTGCGCCGCCGCGCTGCGTCAGGTGCTCCTCCAGCCGGCCGGCCGGCCAAGTGTGGGGATGCGCGAACGCTGATCAACCGCGCCTGATCTCCCCACGCTAGCTGCCGTCAAACTTAAAGGATAGCGGGCGCTTACTCGCCGCCGCCGCCGCTAAGGCGGAAGGTAATTGACCACTTCCGCGTCGAAGCTCGTCGCGACTGCTCGGCCGCCGCCGCCTGGCGTCAGGTGATCAACCGGAGCTGGCCGACCAGCGGGCCAGCTGAGGGAATGTGCGGGGAAGTGGATCAACTGAATGCGCTGTCGCCGCGGTGAAACTCTCGCAGGCGGTCATCAGAAGTGATGGAGGCCAATTAAGCCGTCGGATATTCACGGCCAGCCGCAGCGCCGCCGAGATTTGATGTGCCCTTAAGACAATGGACAATCAGGCGTGAAAGCGACAGAGGCGGTTTAAACCTGAAGGTGTTGGGAGGCGCCAAAACAACCCGCGGTGGAATCGATCCGTAATTAAGCCGAGGGTAATCCGGCCGTCGGATGCTGCTTAAATGCATCAGGTGAATATCGACAAATTTCTGTTGCGTACTTTGCGCGAAAACCCTCAGCAGCCATTGCAAAGGTGGTTTATTGAAAAGCAGGTTCAAGGCCGCATCGACGCGTTTTTCAAGCCTGATAAGCGTTCAAAGTCTCCTCCACCCGTGATCACCATTGAAGATTAGGCACCAATCGGGGGTACATTCTTACATAAATAATCTTAATTGTCCAAACATGTATTTTATGAATTTTATAGTGGCGCCTTTTTTGGTGTTTGGCTTGCTTGCTCTGAAAGGCTAATTCAGGATAGCAAATCTCCACATGGACGTCGAGGCTGTTTTGCGACCACAATTTCTCGTCTTCCCGTGCCAAGCGGACGCTTTCGCCAGGCAGAAGGAACGCTGCAACGGCTCCCGGGTGTTCACATTCGAGTCCCCAAAGCTTAGAGCAGGCATGATTCATGACGCAGGGCGCTTAATATCATCTCTCTTTAGGTAGTCGCAAATTTCTCGTAACGAGCGTCGCCAAGTTCTGGCACTGGTACAAGCAGTGTCGTGTGCCACGTCATTTCTACGAACTCATTCAAGAAGGAACTCCCTGCCGGCCGTACTTTGATCTTGAGTACTACCGCAAATTCAACGAGCATTTGGATGCGGACGAGACCCTATTCGCCTTCCTACGCCTATGCAAAGCGGTATTTGCCGACGAACTCGGCGTGGAACTGACGGATCGATCGTTCCTACTCCTGGATTCGTCGACCGATGCAAAGTTCTCCGTTCACGTCACTATGCACTTACCCGACGGAAAGCTATTCCCCAACAACGTCATTCTAAAAGCGCTGGTGGACCGCATTTGCGCCCGAATGTCGGAGAAGCGAGTCGGCATAGTTCGGTACGAACGTTTTTCCTCAAAGCGCCACTGATTTTTGGATTGTGCAAGTAATAACTTTTGCTGTTCAGCACTGAAGATAGGGACACGTTTCTCTGTGATACCGGCGTATATTCGAGAAACCGCAACTTCCGATTGTTCCTCTCTTCAAAGTGTGGCAAGGACGCGGTGCTGCGCCACGCTGACTGCTGCAAATTTTACGGTTAGCTAGAACAACGTGTTTATATAAAATGAAAGAAAACAATTTAGGCGCTGAGAAAGCCCCGGAATGGCGTATTTTCCTCGACTCGCTTGTGGTGCCTAACGAAAACGAGAAGTGTGGCTTACTGGACACGAGCGCCCTCACTGCCGCACTTCCATGCTCTCCGCACCACTGCGTCACGAACAACGGACAGTCATCGACACTTGGGGCATGTAAGCAAATACTTTTGCCCCATTTAGCTTTTGTTTGTTAATAACCAACCTGAAATTGACTTTCTATTATGTTTCGTTAAAGGCAGGCCACGACGAAGCAACTTCATGGAAGAAATCGCCAGAGGCAGAGGAGGCTCTCCATTTTCGGTGATCGACAAGCATCTACTTGCATTCCTGGGAAGGTTTACCCCGAATGTGGGCATTCGTCAGTGGCGGGTCCAGGTTTCGAGAACCACCGACACGAAGTGGATGCAGTACGAAGTAAGCGCTACCTAATGCGGAGCAGACAAAACCTCCGTTTTAGCTCATCAACTGCCGGTTTTGCTTCAACATTGACCGACAACACAAGAGTCAGAATGTCTACTGGGTCGTAAACCTCCAGCGTTATTCCTATTTTCAAAAGTGCTTTGACAGCGACTGCCGTAACTTCACCTCCAACTGGTTCCCGCTGCCGATGAACGTCGTAAAGGCGGTGAAACCTAGATTGGGTGAGGGCATACTTTAACTGTTAACGAACAAAAAGCGAGTTTTAGACTCAACCTTCGCATCCCTCAAGCGCAACTCCATAGAGGACAGAATGGGAGATCACTGACACTACGATATGTGCAGCTATCAATGCAAACCGTGAAAAATAAATAAATTTAAGCTTCCATGGAAAACTGGTTGAATAGAATGCAGAAAAAATTTATTTAGTTTGTCGTGTAAGGCCAGACCCAAATGCAAACCACAAGCTTTTATAACACAGTTAAAGGTAATTACATGAGGTAATCGATGATTCTGTGGGGTTAAATTAAGCAGTGTGGGTAAGGTCGAAACACACTCAGAACTCAGCATCTAGGGTGAACTCGCGATCCGTTTCGCTGTCCATGACGCCCATGCGGCGGTATTCGGCGACGTTCTTCTCAAAGAAGTTGGTCTTCCCCTGAAGCGAGAGGTTCTCCATAAAATCGAATGGATTTGCGGTATTGTAGATCTAAACTAGGCTTCGTCATGGGATGGTGGCATAGCCGATTGTGCTGTACCTTCTCAAAGGCGAGCTCTGTAAGGAGGTGGTCCGCAACGAACTCGATGTACTGGGACATGAGGTCGCAGTTCATGCCAATCATCTTCACTGGCAGAGCGTCGGTCAGGTACTCCTAAAAAGATTTATCCAGTACAGCATACTGCCTAGTTGGAAAGCCGGACCTGTTCAATTGTTACTGCGTCTTGAATGATTTCACGCACACGGACCTGGCTGGGGCGGCTGTTAAGGTGGCGAAAGAGCAGGCAAGCAAAGTCTCGATGAAGACCCTGAAAGTATTAAGTTAGGCTTGTAAACCGTTAAGCACTCGCCGTACCTCATCACGCGAGATGAGCTCGTTGCTGTGCGTAAGGCCTGGCATGAGGCCACGCTTCTTCAGCCAAAATATCGCCGCAAAGCTGCCCGAGAAGAAGATTCCTTCCACAGCAGCGAATGCAACTAAACAAAGAATGGCGTTGTGGGCGACGTTTGAATGGGTACCGAGACGCTCGCCGAAACTGGCGTCCTTGTTGGCGGTCCAGCGCAGTGCCCAGTCGGCCTTCTTCTTGATAAACTCAAACTCGAAGATTGCGCGAAACAGCTTGTTTCTGTAAAGGGGAAATCTACTGCAAAAGACGCTATTGTTTACTGAGAGCTTGAGCCTAACGGCACCTAGGCCACCACTTACCTCTCGTCCTGGTCACGGACGTACCTAAAGTCGAAGTGTTTGGCTTTTGTAAACATTTTAGCCTGCTGCTTACGCCTCGATGATCTTGGAGTACATCTCGGAGTGGATGTTTTCAATTGCGATTTGAAAACCGTAAAAGCAGCGGGCCTCCGGGACCTGCACCTCCTGTGCAAAACGTTCAACCTGAAGCGGTTATCATGGTAAGCTTTCATTGGCCGCTGGTCAAACCAGGTTCTCGTTGACAATGCCGTCCGAGGCAGCAAAGAAGGCTAGCACCCGGGAGATGAAAAAGCGCTCCGGGTCGGTCAACTTCATCCAGTCGGCGTAGTCTTTGCTGAGGTCCACCTAAAATGCCGAATAGCAAAGTGCAAAGTGTTGTGCCTCGCCGCATATGGGCATGGGAGCGTACCTCCTCCACGGTCCAGAAACTAGCGACAGCTTTCTTGTAAAAGTGCCAAATGTCCTGGTACTTGACAGGGAACACCACGTAGCGGTTAGGATTTTCTTTCAGCAACGGCTCTTCCGTGTCCGAAGCCTTGAACTGCACATTATTGTGATGTGGCCTAATGTTATTACCTGGTTTCCCGTGTCGGACATTTATTGAGCTTGACGATACGGACAGGCTCCAGTAGAAGCCTAAGCTCAAAGCTTTGTGTATGTCTAGAGGTAAAAATATGCGCATATAAGTGTATTTTTCGTTGCTTTAAGGCAGCCCAAGACACTTAGGGGAAAAATTGGCGTAGCGGTAGTCCGCCAGAAAGTCGTGCTCTCAATCAAAACCAATCCGGGAGCTTCCGCCGCCGCCGATTGCTGTCAGGTGTTGCCGCGTGCAGGTCCTCGGCCGGATAACCATGCGACGATAATTGAATAATTAAATCTATATGGGCCCACATCCATTTGTTCTGTGTGACCAAAATGGCGCAGATCTAATGGCATCTGGCGGTCTAACGTCGCAAAAAATAGCGGAACGAATCCGCCCTTCAAATGTGATTGCGGTGAAAAAGCCGAATGCGTGCTTTAACGGACCGTTGACGAGCCGGACTCAAGAACTGTTAAAAACTATTAAGTAAGACAGAGAACAGAAGTTCTTTATAAGTTCTATAGCAAACGTAGCCATTGTTTGCCGCTAAGTGCTTGTGGTGTCACCGAATGTGAACCAATCTATGATCGCTTTCGTCATTTGGTAGCATATTTAGATGCGAAAGACGGACTGAGAGCCAGGACTGTTAGACGAGGGACGACGCAAAGATGATAAACACTCCACGGTGCGTCTTCGTGTGTTAGAGGACAACGATCAGTCTGTCGCTTGGACAAAGCGCGAAATGACTCAGTATAACGCACAAAAATGCAAATTACGTCTTATGAGCGGCGCAAAACAAATCGTTTCGCTGCGACGCATTTCATTTGCGTCCGTCTTTCGACAACCAGGTTGCTTCATCGCTACATTATGAACGGCACGCGAGTTGGCAAACTATGCGCGCAGCTCATTAATCCATCGACTAATCCGGCGCTGTTTGAGTGGACGGAGTGCAACGCTGCGTGTCCGTTCCTTCACGAGTGCAGAGGACTGCAAGGGTGAGATCATATAACCGCAACCAGCTTTTAGAGAGCTTGCTTCTCTATTCTGTGGCATTTCTGCTGAGGGTAAATTTAGCTTCCCAAGCGTTTACAAGTGCATGCCAAGCGGATTCGGCGACGGCAACGTGTGGGTCTTTGGAGCATTCCTGGCGCTTGCCATTACTTTCATCGGCGTTCTTCTGGGAATTCTGGCAGCGTCCGTGAGTGGCAAAAGGTGAGGGACTGTCGCACCAGGGCAGTGATTAGGGGATAAGGTCACAGATGCATCGTTTGTGCTGGCGCTTCCGATTCTGCGGCTAACGCTATTTCGAACAACGGAGAGGCAAAAACTGGGCAAACTGTGGTGATAGTTATGTCTAGGACTAAAGATAACAAGGTCTATGAGAGGGATTTACCATCTGACCTGGTATTTTTGGAGCTCTTCATTATTACGTATTTAGCAACCCGGAAGGAGCAGCTTCGATGGAACTGGTGCGCATTCCGGCCGATCGTGAGGCACCATGCTAATATCTGTCTTCTCACAATGTGTCTATTATTCACTTAGCCCCTCCATACAAGTTCGATAAAGCTATGTCTCAAATCTGTGTTCGTTTGGCCAAGCCCGAGTGTTGTTAAAGAAGCAGGACAAACGTTCGTTCTAGTCCCTAGCCTTTTCTGCATTAATTGCCCCGTTTGTCTCGATGACATAACGGAAGCAGCGAGTGACGACCGGATCTGCGCATCCGATTTTAATTGACCCGAGAGCGGCCCAGCGGTCGTCGCGCCGGGCGTTAGTTTGATTGATGACCGATGTGATTCACCCCGGAAGTGGACAGCGGACGATGGCATTTGCTAGGACTTTAGGCGAGAGTGATGCCTGCACCTTAAAGCAATGATTGATCTCTGGATGAAGTGGGCGGCTAGTCTGGGTACTGCACGTTAGCATCACCTGAAAGCAAAAAGTAGCAAACACACTGCGCAAAAGTGACCACTAGATTGCGCATCGCAAGGCCTTCTCCTGAGGGAATGATCGTCTTCCTCTCCAACAAGACCACGCTGTCACAGTCAAACGTCGCCGGCGACAACACAACGCTTGTCTCGCGATACGTTCAATTCGCTATTTCGCGAAAACGCCTCACTATCTCCGTCGAAGACCATCTGCGCGGTACTCTGTACATGATCCTCGTAAAGGCTTTGGACGGATACGACCTTCGTGAGGGGTTTGACGAGGTCTCGATCACCGTTCATCTTCACTCAAATCTTACTGCTGTCGCGTCCGCATACGGCGATCGTGGGGCTATTGTGCTAGAAGTCATGTACCTACTCAAGGGCCGCGAAACCGAGAACCAGCTGGACGAGCTCGCAGCGTATGGTACGGTGGCTGTCGAAGTTGTTTTCCAGGTGAGCGGAATCAAATGGCCTAAACATGTGTCACTTTGCTGATAATATTTGTGCTCTCCCCGGGAGTGCCCACTGCTTTTCATCGGCACTATAAAGCTCACTAAAAAGTTGAAGCTTGGGGGGTGCGGATCGGTGTACACTTTCAGGGACCGTGCGTTTCCATAAAAGCCACAGGGTCCCATTACAAAAGACGTATGCAACTAATACAAAACCCCCGTAGTGGCACCGGCTGCGTGAAACGCAGGCCGGCCGTTAGTACGGTACGGAGGAAGTGAGATGGGGTGGAGTGCGGTTCAAGCAGCTTTTGCTAAATATACTTATCGTTACCATGTACGTCTAGGCTCAAGGACGATGGTACACATGTGCCCCACGGGCACCAACGGTGGATAGGCGTACGGCCGATTCCGTTCGTCGCCAGTACGATGAACGTGGAATCGATCCCAATACGACCCGTCCTTTCAATTTCTGGCAAACCGGCGTTGCCTTCTTCTTCGAGAGCTTCCGGGAACGCAGGGCTTTCGAGTCGGCG
This sequence comes from Aphelenchus avenae, assembly GCA_020875895.1. NCBI lineage: Eukaryota > Metazoa > Nematoda > Chromadorea > Rhabditida > Aphelenchidae > Aphelenchus > Aphelenchus avenae. Next base: position 173,216 of record JNEY01000224.1, read on the forward strand.
TACCGCAAGCCTGCACGCAAGCGAAAGGTTCTCAGCATCATCGCCAAGCGCAAGTGATTCAGCCATTTTTCTCCTGTTTAATCATACTCAGTTAGCCATAATATCCAATACTTGCATGCTCCACCATGTTGCGAAGACTGTTAACTGTCTGCCGTCAACGGCTATCGAATAAACAATAAAGGAGACCATGTTTACGGGTGTCACAACGCGCTCGAATCGCCGTACTATATTGTCACGATCTCCAAATCCTTTCGGGCTCTAAGAGTATTCTGCTGTTCATGTTGTGCACGCTTGGCAGATTAGCGTTTTAGCATGTTTTACGACGTACTGTTTGAAATACTTCTATGGTTGGCCGCACCAGACATCGACGTCCCACTGTTTGTCAACCACATGTGGCACGCTACGGCTACGCAGAATCGGAAGAAGCTCCCGAAAAGGGTCTTTCGGGAGGTCACGCTATACTCCACCGGTCCGGACTTTGGCTTGCAGGCCGCCACGACTGGAGGAGCAATGCGGTAAGAGCGCGTCGTTGAAGAAGCAAACAAGATGTTTGAAATGTTGCAGCACACTGAGTTTCGTTCCGCTCGAGGAGGCCTTAGCCACGCTCCCGTCATGGCTTGTCGACAGTCACGTCATTCGTCTCGGCATCTTTGGCATCCAGTTGGATTCAGCATTGGCGTCCGATGTAGGCCACATTGCCATGACTGCTACAATCGAGGAGCTCTCGCTAAGCGGCTCCGACTGCGCGGGCAGAAACGACGACTACCTTCTGGCACTTTTGGAGAAATTCCCGGACATAAAACGCGTCCGCATGTCAGGTCTGCGCGCTACGTCCGGACAGATCAACTCCGAACTGATCAGCTCCCTCCTTTGCAAGGGTGTCGTGACACTCGATCTTCCTCGGAAACTTTCCGACGAACGGTTCTATTCAGCGTCGTTCGGCTCTCTCCTACATTTCTTAACCGACGCTATGCGACCGGCGTCCTCCCAGGTTCGACTTACCGCTACATGCGCTTCGACCGGCGGCCACTACGCGTACGCGGTTAGCCAGGTAAGCATTAGCGCGCATGGTAATCCCAAAAAATGTGGTTTTGCAACTTTGCCAGATTGATGCAATTTTGCCGAATTGATACAATATAGGTAAATTGCAAGGTTTAACGCACCGGGCATATCACAAAAATTGCACCAATTCTAAAGTTTTAAAAAGACTTTACTTGCAATTTTCGCAATTTTGATGCAATATTGGTAAATTGACGTGCTGGAACATTGCAAATTGTCCAATTTCTGAAGTGCTTGAAACGCGTATAATTGCAATTTTTGCAAATTTGATGCAATATTGGTAAATTGCCGAATAAAACGCAGCAAACAATAGCAGAAAATCTACAAATTCACTCCAGTTTTGCGAATTATTTAGCAAAATTGGTAAATTGCGAACAAATTCCTCATGGCCCCGCCAGGGACATGCGTGCGGATGGGGGAAGGGGTGCCCACGTGCGCGTAGCTCTCAATATCCCTAAATAATTACCCAATTTTGGAATATTGAAGCAAGATTATGCAGGAATTTGCACAAATTCTAAAGTGCCTGAAACACTTATACTTGCAATTTTGCAAATTTGGTGCAATATTGGTAAATTGCGAATAAAGCCTGTCAAAAAAGTTGCAGAAAATCAGTAAATTCATTCAAATCTTGCGAATTACTTTGACAAAATGGGTAAATTGCGAACAAATTCTGCATGGTCCACCAGATGCATCCGTGCATATTGGTAGGGGGCGCCCACGTGAGCAGCTCTCTGTTCCCCTAAATACTTGCCCAATTTTGGAATATTGAAGCAAAATTCATGCAAGAATTAATGAATTCCCAGACGCGTCGCTGTTTTTGTTTAATTTTGCTTAATATTTTAATGGAGTTCAGCAAAAATTCGAACTTCAGCGCGTACCATGGACGTGCACAAAAGCTGGTGCACTACGCTCGCGCACCACATCACATGAGGAATATGACTATTTTAGCATCTACGGTCGATGCCCGCGCTGAGTCATCGGTTCTATGGTCGCTTCCGCCCGGAATGCACCATACTGGACGCGTCTATCGAAGAACATCGTCACATGAATTTGCGCAGCGGTGGCAACAAGATTGTGGTGCAGTTCGATGAGCGTGAAAATGCTTTCCTCCACATAAATCAGCACAAAGACTTCGTCCTCAGCAGTGAATTTAGTCTCGTGTAACCGACTCTTTATATAGCCGCAAATATATGTGTTACGGTCGTATAGCTAGGTACTGAATAAAGGCAGGTTATGCACTGCATGTGCTACAGGGCTCTTCGTCGTTCGTGCTAGCAGGCAGCTGGGCATCATGCACATTCGGAGGACTTGTTCCATTGTGCGGTCCATTCAGCAGGCTTTGCTTGTCCACCGTGAACTGTACCGCGTCGACAGCTGGACGAGTGCGCAGGTAGTACATCCCCGTCTTGAGCCCCTAAAAGGGGGTGTCGTAAAATTGTATTCGCTAGCACTCCTTAAGTAGACGGGTGCAACGAGAGAGCTTACCAGACGCCACGCGTAGAAGTGCATCGAGGTGCACTGAGCATATGTAGGATTCGGCAAGTGCAGATTAAGCGACTGGCCTTGGTCGATGAATGCTCCACGGTCCGCAGCCATATCGAGGATCACCTTCTGAGGGATCTCCCAGACGGTCTTGTAGAGGTCTTTAATGTGCTGCGGAATGCATGGAATGTTCTGAACGGAGACGTTCGAGGCGATGAGGCGATTCTTCACGTCGTCGCTCCAGATGCCCTCGGCAATTAGGTCCTTTAGCAGATGAGGATTGACAATCTAAATGGTGAGAAGATTTTGGCATGTCTTGTTAAAATCAACGCCCTGCAGCTAAGCCGTCGATATTCTTGAATCGTACTCTAGCTACACTGCATCTTACCTGGAAATCGCCGGAGAGCACACGACGACTGTACACGTTGGAAGTGTAAGCTTCGATGGATTCGTTGTTGCCGAGAATTTGCGCAGTAGATGCAGTGGGCATAGGTGCCAGTAGGAGGCTGTTGCGTACGCCGTACTCAGCGATTTTCTGCTTCAGAGCGGCCCAGTCCCAAAGGTCCGTGGGAGTGACGCCCCACATGTCGTATTGCAAGATTCCCTTCGAGGCCGGCGAGCCTGGGTAGGTCTCGTACGGGCCATGCTTTTTGGCAAGATCGCACGAAGCCTCGAGGGCAGAATAATAAATGGTCTCGAAGATTTGCTTGTTAAGCAGACGAGCTTCGTCGCTGGCGAACGGATATCGCATAAGAATGAACGCGTCGGCCAGGCCCTAAAGCATGTATAAATTCGAGAATTAAGCTGCATCCTTGCGCAATTAGAACTTTACGAATTCGTACCTGAACTCTAATGCCGATGGGGCGGTGACGGAAATTGGAACGGCGGGCCTCCTCGAGCGGATAGCAGTTGACGTCAATGATCTTGTTAAGGTTGCGTGTGACGACCCACGTGATCTCTCGCAGCGACTGGAAGTCGAACGCGTGCTTGCCTCCCTCGATCTTCACGAAGCGGTTCAGCGCGATGGACGCCAGGTTGCAGACGGCGACCTCGTCCGGGGACGAGTACTGCACGATCTCGGTGCATAGGTTCGAGCACTTGATCGTGCCGAGATTCTGGTGGTTGGACTTGGCGTTGCACGCGTCCTTGTAGAGCATGTACGGCGTGCCGGACTCGATTTGCGAAGAGATCATGGCCTTCCAGACGTCACGAGCCATCACCTGCTTACGGAAGCAGCCTTCAGCTTCGTACCTAAACCACAATTTTAAGATGCATATTCAGAACATGATGTCGAAGGAACGCACCTTTCATAGAGCTCTTCGAACTTCTCGCCCCAGTTGTCCTCCAGTCCGGGGCACTCGTGCGGGCACATTAATGACCACGGCTTGTCGTCGTTAACACGGTGCATAAAGAGATCCGGGATCCATAGCGCATAGAACAGGTAGCGGGCCCGTTCCTGCTCAATGCCGGTATTCTTCTTCAGCTGCAGGAACTCGAAGATATCCGGGTGCCACGGCTCTAGGTAGACTGCGAAAGCGCCTGGGCGTTTGTTGCCCCCTTGATCCACATAATGCGCCGTAGAGTCGAAGATTTTCAACATCGGTACAAGGCCATTGGAGACGCCGTTAGTCTAAAATTAGAATTATCGTTTTTCTCGGTGCGACAGGGCTGGGGCCTTTGGCACATCGTAGTATGCCAAAAAGTTGGCATGCATCCTAAGCGGTATCGCGAATGCGTACTAAACGGTACCGCATGCGTCCGGATGCTTGCAAAGCGCTCCATATTAAGGGCCAGCAGCGGTACGGAACGGCGTACGGTACCGGGGCGGGCAAGCGGAGTACGGAGCGCGGTAAGGCGTGGGTCAATACGGTACGGTGCGCGGCACGGGTGCAGAGTGCAGGCCTTTAATACATTTCCTGAAAACGTACCCCTGCTATGGCGGTCCCGAATGCCCGAATGCAGTGTACGTTGAGGCCGATGCCTCCAGCAGACTTCGAGATTAGGGCGCAACGCTCCACAGTCTTGAATATTCCTTCAATGGAGTCGTCGGCCATGGTGAGGAGAAAGCAGGAGGACATCTGTGGGCGGCAGGTGCCCGCGTTGAAGAGTGTTGGCGACGCATGCGTGAACCAACGCAGAGACATCTTCTCGTACGTCTAAACATTGAAGTGAAAATAAGAAGCTCACTACTGGCAGTGATCGGTGTCGTCGATCTTTTCGTCACTTCTACGTAAAGTTCGTCTCTTAGTAAGCAAAATATATCAAAAATTAGCCTCTATCGCCTCTGGTGTCTTTTTGTCTACAAGTAGTACGTACGTCAATGACCGCATCGATGTCATCATGATGAATACCCAGAGAGACCCGCATAAGCATGTGTTGCGGACGCTCAACGACTTTGCCATTGATCTTCAGCAGGTAGGAGCGCTCGAGAGTTTTGAAGCCAAAGTATGTGTACTCGAAGTCGCGGTCGTAGATAATGACAGAGTTGAGCTTCTGAATAGCATGTTTAGAGATAAAAAATGCAAAGTAAAAGTGTCACAAAATGCTAAAAGGTTGAAAGGCAATAAGATTAATTTGCACTATTGGACAAAAGTTTCATAAAAATGCGGAAAACTATCAAATAAGCAGCAGCACAAAGAGCGTCTGGCGTAACGCTAACCAATTCGTTGCGAGTTCGCTAACCCCTTTGAGCCTTGGCTGGAGCCCAGTAATGTCTGAACATTCATGAAAGCTATTGTAACTTGGAAATAAAGCGTTAGGGCAAACGAAAAATTAGCCCCGCTGCTTACCTACAAAATTATGCATCGCGTCGGGTGGAGAATTTTTACTGATAGAACCATGCCGGCATTCGAGGGATATTTCGGACCTACCTTTGCATTGTCCGTAATGATCTTGTGGATCTGAGGACTGATCATCGGGCTGTGCTTGCCGGTCTTCGGATGGTGAGAGTTGTACAAGTTGCTCATCACAGCCGAGAACTCTTTCTTAGTCTGTTTGTGCAGGTTAGAAATAGCGATGCGCGCAGCGAATAAGGCAAAGTCCGGGTGGCGGGTGATCATCGATGCGGCCATCTCGGCGGCTAAGTTGTCGAGCTCCACTGTGGTAACGCCGTTGTAGATGCCGGCAATGACTTTGAGCGTGATGTCAGCCTAAAATGGAAAACATTGAGCTAGAAGGCTAAAGCGGCGATAAAACTGAATCGTACGAGCATACCGGATCCACATGCAATGTGCTTAGCCCGTAGCACAATTTCTTAATTCGAGAATGAACTTTGCAGAGGTGCACGTCTTCTGTACGGCCGTCTAAATATATTCATAAAATGGTCCCGCATAGACACCGAAAAGTGCTTCCTTTAACGTCAAGAACACCCACCTCGTTTTACGACGTGCATCCCCGAAGGCCAGTTAACCGCCGGGCAATCTTTCGTGTCCGCCATTTTTACAGGTTTGGCAAGTCCTTTCAGTAAACACAGGTAGCAAGGCTCAGTTGGCCGCAAAGTATGTCTGATAGTCAGCCGCTGGACAACTGCTGGATTAAGGGTCAATCAAATGGGCCAAGGCGGGGGGGGGGGGGCTATAAAAAGCCCAAGCTTAAGTGCTGACTACACATTTTTTGTGCTATTCTTTGAACTTGTCGTCATGGCTAGCAGTCGCTGGGCGAAAGATCTCGTAATATTCTACGTGCTAATCGGAAGCTGGCAGAGATGTCTTGCCGTTTCGCAACAGATCGCTGCCTACCGGCGCCCATTGATCATTTTGCCAAATATGGCGGAGCAGTTTAGGGTATACTTCAACGTTATCGGTGTCGAATTAGCGCCTACGTTCGCTTCAAGGCAGCACGAGGCCTACGTCCTCATGAGGCAAATGCTGGAACATTACGAACTAACACATGTTTCAACAGGAGTGACAGTTTATTTTGGGGGTTTCAGCACAGTTGGCTCTGATAAAATTCTGTGTCCAGAGCACAATAAGACTTTGTCGAAAGAATATTATGAAGCTGGCAGCCCCCTAAAGTACCCCTCGCTGAACTGCGCAATTTATCAAGAAGTTTCATGCATCATGTTCGAAAGAGCGCGTAAGACTTTGTACGTGCCGCTCGAGAAAATAAGGCTAACTCGAAAGTTCTACGTAGGCGACGACGACAGGCGTACCATACGGGCCTGCGAAGAGCTTAGCCCGACTAATTCAATCAATATACAGGAATTAATTGGTCGACGGGCCAAAGCAACGGTTTCGCCCACCCCACTCCCCCTTATGTCTGGCTCTGCTACGCCGGAAATTGAGTAGTAAATACCATTTAACGCGTTTAAAATTTGATTGATTGATTATTTCTGCAGACATTGCGCCCGTCGTAAAGTGAAATTTTGCTGATCTTTCTCGGCGCCCACTTTGTCAAAATCAAGCCAAAAGTAAAGTTTGTTCGCATTTGCGCCATGGCGTCCGTCGTGGAGGGGCTGTGCCAGCAATTTCGCTGCCAAGACGTGGACGCCCTTGTCTCGCTGTTGAAACTTGCCGAATACCGGGAGCTTGCAATTAGCTACCTCAATGGACAGAAGCTCAAGTTCAGGCTTGGCAACGGAAAACTCTACCGACTAAAATGCGATGGCTTCCACGGGATCTCATCTTGCCTAATGCCCTTGCAAGGCCTTCGCATCGTCGACCGCCGGAAGCGCCCGTCTAGCCCTGTACAGGCAGAATTCTTCATTAAAGTCCATTACTATCAACTACCATCTGTTTTTTCGAACAACGCTGATGGCACTCGCTCATATATACCGCTGGAGATTCTTTATGCCGACGAAGAAAAGAAATAAAATTTACTCATAAATATTTGAGTGTTGATGGCATAAGTTTAAGTTGCTTAGATACCAAAGTCCGTAGGTGTAAAACTTCCGAGCTGCATGCCGTCCGCTACGGCTTCCAGAGTCTTGTCGATTTTCTCGGTGATGCTCGCGTGCACTTGTTCTATGGTTACACTAGCATTGACGTTCTAAAGTGAACTTCAGGAAAGCAACAAACTTATAAGGCGACGAACCTGGCAGTAGGACTCGTTAAGAATCCCTTTCATGTGGTCGTAGACAGCATGTTGGAAGGCTGTCCGCTCTAGAACTTCGTTGCCATATCCGTCTCTTGTGGCAGCGGCTGCAGGGCCGATGTCGAAGAAAAGGACAACGTCGGGCCTTGGGAGACACAGTTCAGGGGCGCACACCCAGGTCTTGTCGAGCCCCTTTGCCAACGAGTATGCGATGCCCGAGAATGAGTACCGGTCCGCGATCACGTGGACTCCACGAGCCAGATCTTCGCGCACTTTCTGAGCGAGAAACCACCGATTTGCCGAGAAGAGAAGGTGAATCGCTTCGCTGTCTTGGTCGGCAGTCTCTGCATTCCGCAAGAAGTTGCCGATAGCTGGACCTGTATTTGGCTCGCTTCGATCTACATAGTGAAACAGTGATAAAAGTCAACGTATGTTTGGGTATTGCGCAAAATAATTAATCCAATGTTTACCAGGAAATCGCTGTATACGCGCATCTTTGGCCTGCGAAGCCAAATATTCTAGAAGCATTTTCGATTGTGTTGTCTTTCCTGAACGATCCAAACCTTCCAGCGCAATAAATGCACCTCGAGAGCAAGTTTCAGGCCTTGTGCTCATGGCTAAAACACATAGGTAAAACTAGAGCATGCGCCGCCGTTGAGCTCATGTGCCAACAATGCCCATTTAATACCGGTATGCATGTGCTGGTCAAAGTCGGATTTCGTCCGGCTTAATTGCGGATCGATTCCGCCGAGGGGCGGCGGCGCCCCAACACACCCTCAGGTCCACCCGAAATCCGGCCGGCTCTATAGCCGCTCCGATCCCACGAGCTTAAAGGTAGATCGATCTCGGCGACGCAGCTGCGTGCTGCCTTGCCTAATTTTTAACTTTCTGCGCTATCCACGTTCCATGCGATATGGGCCTTCTTTGACTTTTATCACACTTCAGCCGCTTGGACGGTACGGTACAATCAATAAATAAATAAGTAAATAACACATTAATCGTTGACGTATAGTGCTCATCGGGGTCTTCTTAGTCGTCTCCACGATCAGTGTCGCTAAGAACCTCGGGGTACTCCTCTCGGCAGACGAGGCATTTGCACGGCTCCAGCAAAATTTTGTTGATTTCGCCGCACGCCCACACCTTGAGTCCGCAGCGCCTGCATCGACAGAGGCCATGCTCCTCCATTGTGTTGGCGGCGCCACACGAGCAGCGGTACACAACTGTCCTGCAGTCGGCAAAGTCGTTATCACACATGGCGTAACTGAAATCCTCGCTGTCCACGGAAGTTGGCACGCCGCATCCAGAGCATTCCACAGATGGATGGTAGCTGTAGCCGCACTCAGGACAGGTGTCCCCATTCAGTCGGGCACCGCATGTCTGGCAATAAGTTGGCGCGAAGTGGCGAAGCGGAAGTGACGAAGCGCCTATTCGCGGCTCTGCATTGAAAGCACATTCCGATGGGTCAGCGCTGTGAATCCTGCCGTAGATGGCGAGTTTCTCCTGAAATCGGTATTTACACAGATGTCTATACCTTTTCCCTTTCTTTAATGCTAAGAATAACACTTGCCTCTGGCGAAAGGATGCCGTCTTTGGCAGGACCGGTCGTGAAGTCCTGCGGATGCATGGTCGGGAACCGAATGAGGAAGAGCGCTTCACCGAGAACTTCACGAATGGCCTGGCCGGTACGACGCTTGTTGGCTCTATAAAATTGATGCATATAGCGCGCAGCTCCTAAAGTGAAGTCATTGTACAAAACTAGAACTTGTGCCTGCTCTTTGTTATCCTTACTAGTCAGGTAACTTGTCACCTTCTCCAGAACTAACCGTTTCAGCTGAGCTCGCGCCCATTTGATCGCGGCGCGATACAGATCGATCTCGTAAATGCCCAGGGAATCCCTAGCCAGAATCTCCTTAAAGCGCTCGAGACCAACGTGCAGAAAAGAAACATGTTCCGTGAGTGCGGCGGCGTTCTTGTCGAAGAAGCGAAGGCACCTGAAAAGCAGGAAGAGCTCAAAGCTTGCACGTCCACGAGAAGTGGTAAAGCCAAAGGTGTAAAATAACTTGCCCTTCGGTAAGTTCTCTCACGCAATCAGCCTGCAGCCGTTCCACAACATTGAGGATTTCAAAGAAGCGGTCCACTGTGAGAAGTTCGTCAATATAAAAGAGACATCTAGAAAAAAAATATGCAAAAATTTGAGATCAGTGAGCAATTATATAATCCACACAGGCCATGCATAGCACTCGCATATTCTTGAGCTTGTTGGAGCATTCGATCTGGCGATAGTGAAGTACGTCGAGGATTTCGAGAAAAAGGTCCAATGTGAGTAACTTTTCTGCCATGACGGTCAAGCGACTAACAAGGTACTTCATGCCGAAGCGGTCAGCAGCCAAAAGGACGGCAGTGAATGTAGAGTGGCGAATACTTCCGAGGGCTGTGTTGTAGTAGGGTAACCCGCCGTAGATGCATCTGAAGTGACAGGTAGCATGAGAAATCTACGCCCGGTCTCACCTGAGCAGAATGCGGAAGGCGCCCGGTTGACAGTTTTCGATCGAAATTTCGCCCGTTTGCTTCCATTCACCTGCTAGCAAGCTCTTGAAGTACGGCGAGGCAGCGAGCAACTTATCGCGGTGAGCAGGGAAGATAATGTCATGCTAAAAGGAGTGCGGAGTATCCTTACATGAGCCCGTATTAGGCTTTTGAATAAGTGATTTTGCGGGGCCGCTGAAGAATAAAGTGCAAGGCTAGTTTATATTCACGGATCTTCGAAAGCTTCAGCCACTGTCAAGTCGGACGAAACTCTCTGCCGATACTTACCACGTGTTGTGGCTGCTCGGTGCCTTTTCCTTGGTACACATGGAAGACGAATTTGACGTCCGCATGCATTGGCAAATGTCGCAGATGGTCCTTCATCGGAATACGCAGCACTTTTCCGGCGGATGAGGGCATGTCCGATTGATGGAGAAAGGTGCAGTGAGAGTCGAGTAGGTGCAGTTATCAGCGCCCCGCACAACCCAACAGTTGACCGCCGGCCGGCAGGTCCTGGTGGGCACCTGACGCCACGCGTCGGAGGCGGTGTGACCGACGCGGAAGTGGTCAATTAGCTTCCGGCTTAGCGGCGGCGACGAGCGAGTAAGCACCCGCTATCCTTTAGATTTGACGGCAGCTAGCGTGGAGAGATCCACTGCATTTGATCAGGTTCCGCGCATCCCCACACTTGGCCAGCCGGCCGGCTGGAGCAGCACCTGACGCTGCGCGTCGGCCGGCGGCGGCGGCCGGGACAAGCTCTCGGCTTGGAGGCGACGAGAGAAAGCACCCGCCAGCTTCCGGCTTCCCACAAGCGAGAGAGAAGAGACCGGCTGGCTGCCGGGATGTACCCAACTTGCACCCAAAACTGGTAGTTTTCGGGAATCTATTCCTCCTGGTGTCTTACCGAACACTAATGTGCACGAAGTGCTCGGCACTCTCTCCTTACCTGTGACGTCCATGCCAGCAGCCAGACATCTACGCAATCGGCAGCTTGCGCACGGAATATGCTTGCGCACCGTTCCGCTTGCGCCCAGCGTAGAATCGGTAGTTAGTGAATCGTTAGTCGCGACTCCAATACAGTCCGACTGCCGTTTACAGCGGTATTGCTTGGGAGAAGAAATTGCTCGACGGAAGAAAGCTAAATGCTAATGTGACATCAGAACTTGACCCTGTAATCGTCTACGTACCTCCACAGCCTCGACATGCATCTGCGCCGAAGCTCTTAAAGCCAGTCGGGTTTCCGCATATGACACATGCAATGGGATTCAGAGCTTTTCGTCGCCAGCGTGCCGGTATGAACGACATACCTCAAATAAATAAAGAGCGGAAAATTGTCAAACGGTCTTCATACGCGCGAAGAGAGAAACGCATCCGGGAGAACTTTTGCGGCGGAGATAATTAATAATTTATCGCAAGCTCTAGTGCGTGCGCAGCTCAAAGGGGAAGGCGACTTCATGTGGTTCCGTTAAACAAAAATATGATGCGATTAAAACATGGCCTAGATTTCAATGTGGTATGCTTCGTGAGTCAGTCTTTATGTGACGCTCACGTGAATCCGCGTGAAAGGGCAAGCGATCCGCGTGGCGCGTTCTAGCTCAGGAATGCGTGAGGACTCCACATAGTTTCCGGAATGCAATCAGTCGGAGTGGAAAGATAATAGTTTGGGATCACGCATGGTAGCCGACAGTCGCAAGGCGACGCCGGCACGATAAGCTCCAAAGTGGGGAGTCCCAAGTGGAGGGTTTTTGGCCTGCATAACAGACTATACCTTTCGATTCATTTCATGCAGATATCGTGGAATGAAGCTCGATATTCTTTTGTCTATCATAAGCGCTGCCATTTAGAACCTTCTTACTTCAAGCACGCAAGTCATGTCGTCATCGCTGACCCCTTACTCTGTTCACCGAATCATTTACTTCGTCGAAAACGACAATCGCACCGGACAAGTGACGGAGACGTTGGATTGGAGGGTGAATCGGACGTGGAGCTCTGTCTACCATGACTTCTCCGTCCTCTTCGGTGCACTTCGCGTACCTGCCGACTACGTCCGTTCCCTGGAATATGCGTTACACCTTCAGGACGGCTCGGACAATGCGGCCAGGCTTCTTCGGAACGTCTTCCGAAATGGAACGCCACTGGTCATCGACCAGTGTCTGCCGCCGCTGATTGTGCCGAAGATCATCGAGGTAAGCGGAACCACCGTCAAATCGCATAATCACTATAAACTAAAGGAATTACCACAATTCTCTATGACCCAGGAGGTGCCAAAGGAGCTAAGCACAACCAGACCCTTGAAAAATTCCCCGCTCCTATAATGTAAAGATCCAAATCGCAACATTCGTTCTTTTCCTCGAACCATAACTATGTGATCGCTATCGGTACCTTTCGACGGTAATATGAGAGATGTGGAAGCGGTACCGACACGTTTCCGGATATGTAGCCCCTCTCGCTCCCGCCTGGAAGTCAACTTTTCGTTGTATTCCATTGTTCCGCCTGAAAGGTCATTGTATCGCCATTTTCCCTTATTTATCAGTGTTTATTTATTTGGGCCACCCCGTGGTCAGGGATGGGCGGAATTTTTTCGACGACCAGCACCAAGGCCAAGATTTCAGTTAATTTCCGCCTCAAAACAGGGACGGCTAGGTCCACGCTTTGCCATTTTTACAAGATATTTGCAAAAAATTTGGTCAGATATTTTCGACATTTGGCCGCATTTAGCCCGCCGCAGGCGATTCCACCGAAATTTCGACTCACATTCTAAGATTTTGACCTAAAATTTGGTCCGGGCTCTGACTGCGGCATACCGTCGAAAAGTTGAGATCGGCGGAATTTTTTCGACGACCATTGCCAAGACTAAAACCTCCCGGACAACGGGACCAAGGCCAAGACCCGCCCATCCCTGCCCGTGGTTTTAAGGCTGTCCGCTTGATTCTGACGCCCTCGAGGACAAAAGGTTGACCTCTAAGGCAGGAGGTGGCGGGGGACTGGAATAAAATATGCTAGTACCAGCGGGCTGCTCAGCAAATGTGCCGCGGTTTCAACCTACACGTTTTAGACATTTCAACGGCTGGAAGAAGAGCCGTCAGTTCTCGAGGTCACTCTCAGCGAGTCAACCGAAGCAGCATGCACACCTCACGGGGCACCCTTGGATCTCTCGAAACTGTGGCCGAAAGTTTACGTCAACCACTTTCCGTGCGGTGTGTGCTCGAAGGTCGACGCATTTGACGAAGCCGATAAGGAATTACGAAATAAGCGGTAAGCTTTGACGGGTAGTACATTGTCGAGCGGAGCCCTACGCATGTGGGCTTTCGCTTAGAGCATGCGCACTTCTCGGTTTACCTTTATCGGTTCCATTAAAATTTAAAGGGTCCCACATGCTCACCCTGCAGTTTGCTGCTACTGCCGAGGAAACTACCACGCGCAAGAAGGATACGTGGTCGAAAAATTCCACTTTCGGACTAAGCACTTCGATAAGCAGCTTACGGTGGAGCTGTACTTTGTTCTCTACGCGCCGGTCGCCACCCCCAGCCCTGTGGCTCCATTAACAGTAAACAGGTAAGACTCAGTAAGTACCAAGAAGGTTGCTAACCGATTCTGCGATGCTCGAACCACTGATTTTAGGAAAGGAGAGCTTCAGAAGGTCGTTATTCGGTTGGACGACTTTTCTTGCGGCGGGCCACCAAGTGGGACCGTTCGCAGCGGCCAGAGGTAGCGTCCAAGAGGTGTGGTACAATGTCTAACTAGTTTTCTTTAGCGTCAGCCTGCTTCCGCAATTCGCGTCCGACGTCTACGGCTTCCTCGACCGAGCGCACGTCGGCACGTCCCTTGTTGCTAACCGCGGTCTGAGTGAGCTGATCCTCAAGCTCAACCATCTGCTGCCGGTGCATCACTTGACCTGCGAATTCAAAAACGATGCCGCCGTCAGTCCATACACTGCTCAATACTATTAGTGTTTCGAGTATGTGTCACTACTAGTAGTGTTTAGTGTTGTGCATGACCCCCCCCCCCCCCCGCCGACCACGACCTGACCTCCTCACCCCCGACCTCCGATCACGACCTGACCTCACCGACTCGACCTGCCGATCCGACCTCAGGGTCTGCGCCGACCGCGATCTCCGACCTGATGCAAATAAAACGCCGTTTTAGAGGCCCAAAAATGCCTTTTCGGCGTGTGCAGTCATAAAAGTTGAGTTTTTAAACTTTTGTGTCTTGCAGTTTGAAGAAGTTGCTTTTAGAATACCGTATTTCTTCAAATAGAGCCCTGGGGCTCTATTTTTCATAACGAATTTTCTCAGAAAAAGTAAAATTTTAAAAATTATTTTAAATTTTATTTGTCTTCAGTAAGACTCACACTCTGTTCTAAAATTCTTATTTTTCGTTATCTATCCAAATATGGCCATTAAATTTAAAGTTCGCATACCCCGGATGGGTATCTAGAACCTTGGGGGTGAGGCATGTTGAAAACGACGGCCCTAAGTAAATCCGTAGCTGAGAACGGAACGGGTGAACGGAACGGGGTGTGTTTTCCGATCACCAACTACTACTACGTCCATTCTAAAGGGCGATTTATTGCGCAAGTTCTGCAACCGTCAGCTTTCTTCTTTTAGATGGAAGGCACCTACTGGATGGTCCTACGTCATTTTCGAAGCGAAGTCCCCTACAGCGACATGCGTCGGTTCAGGGTCACGTCGCGTCGCGCGCCTGCGGCCTACTGCTCCCTTATTCGCCGTTACCTTAGCAACGGCCACCTTTTCGATTTCAAAACACCCGAGTTCGCCGCCCGATTCGCCGTCAAGATGATTGCTGCTCTTGTGGACCGCAACTTTTCGGTCGGCGCCTTGCAGCTACGCGCTAAGGACGACCAACATCCATTTCACTGCCCGTTAGACACGCGGGCAATTCGACTTCAACTTAGCGGCTTATCAGACTACCGCTCGATGAACACCGTCTTCGGCGGCGCCATGCGATTGACCACGCTTGAGATGAGCCTATTCGAAGACGTGTGTGCTACACTCGTCATGACTACCGACTTCTTACGCATGAGGGCGGTTCAGAGACTTAAGACCTTGAAGCTTCAGCTGGTTCGTTTTTTTTGTAAATGCTAGTTCGCCTAGTTATCTCCTATTTCCCCGGTGGTGTCGTTCCCACGGGGAGGTGTGTTATGCGTCCATGCTAATACCTATCTCATTCTCCAGATAAAGCCTTGGCCCAAGTCAATGGCGACACGTCGGTGCACCGACGCCCGTTGCCCGCTATGGATCGCTGGCATTCACCTGCTCCGAACTTGCGAGCGTTTCGAAATCAAGTACGAATCCGATTGGCACCTAAGAACAATCGGTCTCAAGCTGGTTGAGCTGTGCGAGGTAAGCGTTGGTGCCCCCCCCCCCGATTTGTTGCAGCCTGGAACTTCCCTTGCGCCACGAGCCGACAACAATCAATCGTTTCATTCTAGAAATTCGAGCGCGGCGAAATCGCGGAGCTCGTCAAGCACTTCAAGTTCGCAACTCAACGTCGGATCGCCTTCCCGTTCAAGCAGGACAACAAGACCGCTTCCGAAGTGAAGGTCGGCGATTACGAATGGAACGTCTACCGCTTCCGCAACGTCGCCACTGGCGAGTGCATTACGGCATGCGCCGGCTATGACGTTTACAGCTATTCCGATTATTCCGTGCTGCACATCGTGAAGGGCGACGCGCATCCGGATGCCTCATTTGTTGCTTAACGACGTATTCTTCGCGCTATGTTTTCCAGACTTTGGAATCCGCTTCTCCGTTCTTGTTGTTTCAACTTCGCCACCTTCTACAGAGCCTACTACAAAAACCGTTCAGTGACTTACAGAATACTGCTTTGATGTTATCGAGGCATAGACTACTTTGCTGTAAAAAACTGATTAACGAATGTCTGATTTCCAGTTGTCGAACTTAGATCTTTTTGGGCTTGAAAACATTCCTTAGCCTCCTAGAAGGCATTCTTATGCGCTTCAGCGGACATATTAGTGATTATGCGGCGACTATGAGTTCCCCTCTAAAAATTTGGGAGCTTCCCCCCTCTAAAATGTCCCAATCTATAACACGAAAGGTCCGTACGCCGGCACAGCTGGTTAAAGACGAACTGTGTTGGACAGTGAACGATGAAACACTAAAGTGAGAATTATTAGAATGCTAAATGCTTCTAGTCATAAGGACATTTTTCGTGACGGTGATCTTCTCGCAAGGTTGGAGACGGCGATTTTAAGCGGATTGCATTTTGGCCAGCTACTTTTAAAGCAACTGCGAGATTTTGAACTACGATCCATCTGTGCTCAGTTGTAGTTACGCCTAGAGGTGGGCACAGAAAAAGTTGGCCCCCAAGGTTAGCATTCACTCCTCTCTAAAGTCCCTCCCCCCCCTCCGGGGCACACTGAATGTTGGCACCAGTGCCAACATTCATATGCAGTCTGCCGTTTGCATACGATACCTTTTGACAACCCAATTCGATTAAACTGTTCTGGGGTACCATGACGCCCCCTCCCTCCACCCCGCCCACCAGGATACGCCGGGAATAACCCATATTTTTACCGGTCCGTCAGCGCCACAATGCTACGTCGTTTTCGGGGACCTCTACGTGCTTACAGAGGTAACTTGCCAAATGTCGACGATGGAGACCGCCACGTACTGCACGAAGAAGGCCTGACGAAACAGCTTATCGCGCATTCCGTTGGCAATTATAAAGATAATCATGCTGAGATGAAGCGTGCCCAGCAGTACGAGAGCGGTGAATTCGATGGTAAAGAAGTTGAGCCCGAGTGAATAGCAGTTGTTGTTGTAGAACATGGAACACGGAGGTCGTATTCCCCATGCGGCGAGTGCTTCTTCCAACGCCGGCCCGGTCAAGACTGTCCATGGTTCGCGTGTAGCGGTCACATTTTTGGCCGGCATAGAAGGAAGTGAGGTCGTACAAGGCATTCCAGTATTCAGCCACGGGTCAGGATTGCATGCACATGCACGTTCTCTTACGACGTCCTTAATATAGTTTGCCACTTGGTACTGCCGTCTCAGCAGTCGAGATTTTGGCACTTAATCAAGTTGGCGGGTGTGCTATGCCCAGGGTTTGTACCGGTAAACTCGATTGCCTCTGCGGAACCCTAGACGCCTACCCACTAAGTGCCTAAGATAACCCACTAGCTAGTTCAGTGCTTAATTCTACGAGGTGGCCTAGCAATGGCGGACCATTTTTTATGACGTAGAAAGTGGCCTTATTAGTGGTGATTTCCTAATTTGATTCCTTTTGCAGCGTATCTTTCCGCCGCAGTTTCTGGTGCCAGGTGTCACTCATTTTGCTGTGAACCTGCGTGCCGATTTGGCCATCTTTCGCCAGTCGTTAGTCTACGTCGCGCTGTTTGTTGGCTGTAGCGAGCACGATGAAACGGAGCGAACGTTGGCCTACCAGATTGGGTTTTTCCAACGGGGAGCACAGTGCTACTGAAGCGGCTCTAACAGAACTCGCTTCCAAAGACAGGTCGACGTAAGAGTAGTAAGCGACCCACCGCCTAGTATACCAAACGGCATAAAGTTTACCAGTGACTGCAGTGAAAGTTCATGAACCTCATACAGTCGAATCATTCCGTTCCTCTGCGCTTGATAGCGCATGAACGTATAACAGACTCGAACTGGCGGACTCGCTGGGCGGAACAGAAGTACGCTAGTGTAGCATCGTGTACCACACCTTATACCGGACGAGACACTACAGCATTCCAAGGCCAGTTCGAGCCTTGTTTTTGTCTAACAGAAAAAGTTCGCTTTTGCATAACGTTAAAAAAAACAGGGTACGAAACAGGTAAACCTGTTTTGCTTCTTAGATACACGGTAGCGTTCGTGCCTTGATGTCATACTTGGTTGCTGCCGGTTTGAACGAAGCTGAAGTCGCTCGTCCGGAAATTGCGTAACGTTCACCGGGCAGTTATTCCTCCACAGCCGCTCGCCGACTCAGGCTCCTAAGCTCTACCTGATACCATGGTATCAGGCAAACTAAATTATTTAAGGACCATTTGACCCCAGTTCAAAGTGCCCCCTTTAGCTTCGACTGGCTCTTAGTAAGAACAGAAGGACGAAAAGTAGCTAGGCATCGTCGGCTGGAAACAGCAAGATTAGAGGTTGTAGTTGATGGGCGTAATCCAACGACTTTAAGCGTTTCTCGCGTGTTCGTTGGGCAAATTGTGTGTTACTCGTCAGCGAATGTTCGAACCAAGGCTAAAAGAACACGATCACATGATGTGTTCTCCTTCGAAAAAGCAGCATGAATTGAGAAAGCACGCTGTTCAAAGTTTAATAAAGACGTGGTATACAGCCGCGATAGCCATAGCTCGGACTTCACTAGGCGACCTATTCGATTATTCATTCCGCTTTTTCCAGGACGACAACACTACCCGAATAGAACGACGTGCCACTATGAAAGTCTGGGTTACACCCATTTTCACCGACGTACATCGCAACGAATGGCTGTATCCTGATGAAGTCGACGTTCCCGTAGGCAGCACGCTGGCAGTGCTCGCCAACACCGCATGCAATCAGCTGAAGTAGGTTTTCTTAAGCGTTTGTCGGTTCCCTGTCATTTTAGCGAATTGCTAGCAGAAAAGTAAAAATTCCTCGCGCGAATATTTTAGTTCCAACATAGAACTGTCTTTGGATTAAGACCAAGGGCGTGGCGAGCTCGGCCTGGGACCGCCCTCGCCCTTGACAAAGACTACGGAATTAAGCCCAGGACTAACAAACCACGGGATGAAGTGGCTGGATTATTGTCGACGGACAATTTTAGGGGCATCATCCCGCCGGATACTAATCGTGTGGTAGTGAGGAAATATGCTGCTGGGACGTTGAAGACGTTTGTCCCGGTGCTCGCGGTGCGGCTCAGCGAAGTGATGTGCGAAGACGGACTCCAGTACGAACTGCAATTCCTGCGCCCAGACAATTGCCTTGAGCGCCATGAAGAGGTAAGCATAGGAAGCCCGTTTGCCTGTTCGCTAGAAAATCAAAATTTAAGGAGAAGTCCTATGCGTACGCACTTTGCGCTAATGAGACTACGTCGAACGAAGCGCGTAAGCGTTACGTGAATGGACCTCTGGATGCCGAGCGACTCACCCGAGAAAGAAAGCAGGCAAGTAAATTTTCGCTTTGTTTTGAAAGCCATGGTGCAACCGTAAGGATGCGAATTTGACGGTCATAAATGCGGCACATTCAAAGTGCACACCAAGGTGAGCAACGTTTTTTTGGTGCCGCCTGAGTCTGTAGACGCGTACCGAAGGGGTCACTGGAGAAGAGGGGATTTTCTGGTTACGTATGGGTGTCAGCTTATTAAGGGGCGGGCCAGTCTACCTATGGAGGCCAAAAAATTATGGGAGCGAAAATACGGAGAGCACTTTGCTAACACGCGGATAGACATAAAGTGTCATCCACAATTTCATTGGCCTCCACCTAAATTAACCTTGCCCAACAGCCAAACCCCGCCCCCACCTCACGGAGTTTACCCGGTTTTCTTTGTAAAACTGCTAAAGATTCTGTCTTGCAAAAACCAGGGTTCCTGACGGCGGTTTTGCCATTTTGGCCGGAAAAAATGCCTTTTTTGCGGTCAGAAAAAAGAGCATCAAGTCGACAACGGTTTTCTTTTGATGTTCCGGAAAACGACTAAGGAAAACGTTCTTAGTCCTGGACTTCAAGCATTACAGTTGATGTTTCAGCCAAAACTGGAGCATGCGGAACAGCAAAACGATTTTGTTGACTCATTGCCTGAAAGCGACGTATCGTCTCTTCTACGAAAGGCTGAGCCGGAACAGGATAGCCGCTGCGACTCCACCGTGGACGATCCTATGCAGGCTGAAGTCGCTGGTAGCATCGAATCCAAAGATCAAGTTGACTCGACTGCTACAGAAAAACCTTCTGAAGGACCAACGCAGTCATGCATACGAGCACGAGGCCCAGCTTCACAGAAAGAGGTGCTTTATTTAAAACGGTTTCGAGCTCTATGCTGGTACAGACAGATTCGATCGAATACTCAACATGAATTCCCTGAACCATTAAATCTTCTGAACAAATAATTAAAAAACAAAAAAATACTGCTGTTTTTAGAGCGTTCTTTTACTTTTTTCATTTTTTTAACTAAACAATACGTTTTTTAGATTTTGTTAGTGTTCTGTCAGAATACTGTTACTTCAATCTCGATGCCGTAATTTATAGTAAAATAGCGTAATTTCAAACTGTTATAGCCTAAACCCGAACCGCATGTCGTCACCCATTCGGCCGATGCCCCGTCGGCCCACCTGGAGCACGAGATGTCGCTGAAAGCAGAATACGACGACGACAACCTGTGCGATACGCCACCCGATGATGTTTGCGATTCCCCGACAGCAGCCGACGATGTCATTAGGACTTCCGGGCAGGACATACATCCATCTCAATGTGTCGTAGCGGCGGATGTCGAGGTCCACCAGCAGTCGTCTAGAGACAGTCTCGGCATCATTGCATCCGTCGCCACTTCGCTATCACTAAAGCGGAGCTTGACAACGGTGGCTCATGGACAGAAGGACGCTGAACCGGTCACGGGCAAGGACGACGTTCGGACTGAATCCGTGCAGAACACACCTCCGTTTGAATGTGTCAAGCCGGCGGATAACGACGCCATTGAGCCGCCGACTAGGACAAATGTCGCCGTCATCGCGTCCGTCGCCACGTCCCGTAGCTCGGTAACCGTGGCTGATGGCCCTCTCACGGCCAGTGAAGCGAAGCTGAAGGACTTCAAACTGCGCATTTCCGACATTATTAAGAAGCGCTTCGAGCCTCATCGAAATCAGTTAAAACCGGATGTTGAGGACTACAAGCAGTTCATTCGCAAGGTATAAATTATTGTTCAGCATTACCCCCCCCCCCCCCGATCCGCCCACCGACCCGGCCTGTCCCCTCCCCACACAGCGGCGTACTGATTATCCTGATTTAGGGGCGGGGGGGGGGGGGCAAGAGCTTAGGCTGGGTCAATGCTTTGATTGCTATAAAATCTCCCTTGGTCCCCCGACATTTAAAGATTGAAAAAATGAACTTATGTGTGTACTAATAACCTATGGGGGACACTACGATCTGTGGGAGGGGGCGGGGGTTTGCTTCCCTATGGGGAGGGTGCACTCAACTACCGGACGAGGGAAATCGTCTTTTATATTTAAAACAGTTGAGAACAGTGTAAAAATGCATTACAAACAAAATTTATTCGTATGAAAAAATACACTAGCCTTCCATACAGAAATAAAAGACTTCCTCCCATATGGAAGCTAAACATCTTGGGTCCCCCATATCGTAGTGGCCCGTCCATAGGTTGTTGTACCCTTATGTGCCCAAGAAGTGTTCCCGAATTAGGCAATCCAGCCTAAATCAACCCGCCGCAGCGCCGCCAGAGAAAATTTTGGGCTTTTGAGGCAATTTCCGTTGAAAAAATGGCGAAAAATTGGCCCAAATCAGTGGAGCAGGTGGGGTCGGCAGATCGGTACCGACCCTTATTAAATTTTCGGTCACTGTTTCCCGCCCATATAAATCCCCCTCTTATAATCATACAGATCTATTTTGAATAAGTGTCCTACCTATCTTTAGCTTGTGACGAAAGTGACAGAAAAGGAAATGAAGAAGGACAACGCCCTCGAGGTGACCGATTCTATTATTGTGGCGACAAAGCGCTATGTCGACAGCTGGATCACGGTCCTGTGGAAAGAGAGACGAGAGGCACTTGCTACTCTGCCACGTCTGCCAGCTCCAATTCCTTGCTCCAGCAGCGCGACAAATGACGCTAAGCAGCCCCAAACTTTACAACTACGCGAGCTGTGCTTGGACTACGAAGGAGCTCCTCCGGTTCATCACTTCTCCGACAGTCGGCTACCTGCAGAGCCCCGGCTTAGAACGAGTGCCGACGTCGATATACCTTCGAAGCACGTCGCGAAAGTGACGTCGAACTTAAATACGCAAGCGCTGAACATATTAGCTGCGATTTACTCGGATCGCTCTGGCCCTAGCCATCCGCAAAATGCCGGAAAGCAGCCGGAACCTTCGCTACGTTCCGGATTTTCCACAGGCAGTTGGAAACGCGACGCAGCATCTCCGTTTCGTCATGCGCCTAAGTGGCCACTACCAGCAAAGCGCCGGCTCGTTACGGATAATGCCTTCGATGGACCTTCGAAGGAAATCGCGAAACCAACTGCAAGACGCAGCAGCACTTGCCGTCGCGAGCCGGGCAGGCTGTTCGGTCGCGTACTGAAGAAAGAACGAACCAATGCCGTTTCGAAAAAGCCAGCGACATGCTCTGCCGAGCGGAATTTTTCCAGAAATTCCATGTCAGCTCGATCAAAGTCGCCTCCACTA